>JAQQZR010000003.1:20918187-20933360 GCA_030068235.1 Notoglanidium macrostoma | reverse complement strand
AAAAAAAGCACCATTTTCGGATCCGGAGTGGCCGCTGCGTGCTACTGCCGCGCCGCCATCTTGGAATACTCCAAGATCCACAGGTTGATAAAGGTCGAGCTTCGATGCATTGCATACAAAAAGGAACTAAATATTGAACATAAAGATCACAGATATCTGAGGAATAAAATACTCTGTCATATAGCTATATATTGTAGATACCAATAAATGCACATCCTGAAGTGTTTTGTTCCTCTCATACCACAGCATCTCATACCATTATTATTTTTGATCAAGGAACGACACATCATTGTTTTTAACCGTTTATAGTTACATATAATGTTGTTCAGTGTTCACCGAACAGATCACGGGTTTATATTTATGCGCTCATTTTAATACGTCATCGTTTCTATAGTAACAGCTCGTTCACAAGGATGCGCACGGTGAACTCTGCATTAATAATAAACAGATTCCTGTTTAAAGCTGCTATAACATGAGCGCGTACTTGCTTCATGGATGTGCCATACCATAAAATGTAACTACACATGGATCATCTATGTAATTAATAAAACATTGTAATCATCGACAAATTGCCGAAGAGGAAGAATACACTTCATGACGCGCCGATCTAGAAAAATAATCAGTAACAGTCACTTCGCTTCATCACACCTTCGCATCATTGATTATTTCCCCGCGTTAGCACAACACGGAGTGTTTTATTACTTGTTTACTGAACTGAAAGCTCTCTTTTTTTCAGGCCGGTTTATGAGTTACCCGACAGATGTATCTAATAAACGGGCAGTCTGTATCCAAAATGACTTTTGCGTGTTTTACGTTATTTTTTTCGGACCACCTTTGAGGCGAAACGCTTCCTGTTCCTCACTCGGAGAATTTAAAAAATCCAGGAAAAGGCGAGTGTATGGAGATGATCGATGATGGCAAAGATGCTGAGAGACAGTGTGTCACTTCACAGCATGCTCAAACACACAGCTATCAAACACCCGCAGCACGGCTCTCAACACTCATCTCATTGACACTACTGTCTACTTCTCACACACACACACGCGCACACGCCGGTAAATCCCGTTTGGTCAACCGTATCCGACAAGAAATAACATTTAGAGGCTAGCTGACAGGAGATGTGCAGGAAGAAAGAGAGAGAATTTGCTCTGGCAGCACTACATGAAGCATGAAGAACAGACAGGACTCCTTTTTTTTTTTCTTTTTTCTTTTTTTGATGCAGTGTGTTATGTTTTTGTGCATACATACAATATAAACCTTTCATATACAGATTTTCAAGGGTTAAACGCAATGTTCACAGGGTTCTGAGAAGTCCGCGTAAGCACATCATAAACCGGTATAAACGAATATTTTAACAAAACTGTGTTTCAGCTACCGTGAAGTGATTTTTGACAGAAGTTTACAATTTGACATTTTTTACGTTTAGTATCGTAGTTATAACCCTAGCTAACGCTAACCCTAGATATAGTTCACATAAGTATAGTGTTCATAGTGCTACATAGGATGTACATGAGCTCTGGACACCTGGTCCAAACCAACACATATTAAAAACAAACTTTTTTTTAAAGGCAAGTTGAAATAACAGCTAAAGTACATAAGTAAAACGGATCAGATTTATCCTTACATGACGGGTGACTAGATGACTAAATGAATGAAAGCGGTGGATGAGCTGCTACTCTTTCACCTCAAAAAGGGGGAAAAACAACAGCATGGGTGAAAAATTCTTTGTGAATAACTTTCATCTTCTTCATTATCCGTTCTGTGCTAAATTCCCATTAAACACCTGAAAGGCTGCTTAAACTCCAGCCGTGTGGAACGGCAGCATCTCTGAAAAATGGTAGAGAAATTTCACGCTATAGCTTCAGAAACAAAGTCGATGGAGATTTCTGATTTCACACGCTTACTTCTGTCCCTGAAACATCAAGTTCGTTCATTTTTGGAAATCAGTATTCAGCTGCCAGTCATTCTTGATTCAGAAACTGAGCTGACTGGGAGACGAAGCAGCGTCGCTGTTACCACCCTGAGGGTGATTATTTTCCTGTCACAGCACAACCTGAGTGTTTTATTCCTCTAGTACATGACAAGGAAAATAGGCTGAATTTGCTGGGGTTTTTTGGCTTTGTTTTGTTTAGTGATTTGTTTAGCTTTTTTGGCTTTGTTTTGTTTTAGTGATTTGTTTAGCTTTTTTGGCTTTGTTTTGTTTTAGTGATTTGTTTAGCTTTTTTTGGGTTTGTTTTGTTTTAGTGATTTGTTTAGCTTTTTTGGCTTTGTTTTGTTTTAGTGATTTGCTGTTGTGTTTTTTTGGCTTTGTTTTGTTTAGTGATTTGTTTAGCTTTTTTGGCTTTGTTTTGTTTTAGTGATTTGCTATTGTGTTTTTTGGATTTGTGTTCTAGTGATTTGTTGTATTATTGCATTTGCTGTACTTTTGGATTTGTTGTTCTGCTTTGGCAGTATGCTGTTGTATTTTTGTGATTTGTTGTTCTGGTTTATTTTGGATCTGTTGTGGTTTTAGATTTATTGTGTTTTAGTGATTTGCTGTGTTTTTGCAATTTGTTGCTGTGTTTTTGCATTTGTAGTGTTTTTGTGATTTATTGTCTTTTCGGATTTGCCGTTATGTTTAAAGGATTTGTTGTGTTTGTGAATGTCTTGTGATTTGTTGTTCCTGTGATTTGTTGCTGTGTATTTGGATTCGTTGTGTTTTTGTGATGTGTTGTGCTTTAGTAATTTGTTGTTGTTGTGTTTTAGTGATTTGTTCTATTTTTTTGCATTTATCGTGTTTATTTTTTAAGATTTGCTGTTTTGTCTTTGGTTCTGGTGCGTTTTTCAGTTCCGATGTTGCATTTTTTAAAAGGTTTTCTCAAAATTACCGGTTAATGTCACAGAATTGAGTTTTGACTATTCTGACTATAACCTACCTGAAGTATTCTGGTCATCAGGAACTGAGTACTGGAGGACAATGTCTGCGCCTGAACAGGACAGCGTGCTTGTGGTGTTGATGTAGCTTGGTTAGTGGTAGCGGATAGCCTAATAAGTGGAAACAGAAAGTCACTACAACTCACAATTATGAGATAAAAAATCTGCATAATGTTTTCTCGTACATGGCAAAAACAAGCTTCTAGAGTTTTGCACTCATGAGCTGCTGTATCTCTATATGACTCACTGAAGTTCCTGAAATGTAGTCAGAGCTCTCGAGATTTCACTGCACACACGCACACACACACACACGCACACGCACACGCACACACACACACGCACTCTGTATTTCAGATCCATGTTTTCAGATGTGTTTGGTGTTTATGGATCATTCTCTCTCACTGAGCATCTTTTCTTCTGTTTGAGCTGAAGTTCTATGCCAATTCCAATCTCCTTCACCAGATCACCCCATCAGATCTTTCTAAATGAGACCTTCAGATGAATTCTCAATGCTACAACACGAGCTGAAAACAGCAATCTGTCAATGCAAACACGCTGCTCATATCTGATTGCGGCGAATAAAAGGCTACGGAAAATGTTCACACTCTCTCTCTCTCTCTCGCTCTCTCTCTTTATTTTATTTTTCAGACTCGAGATAGATAAAGCTTTGTTTATTTCTTCTTTACCCCTTTAGCTCGGCTACATACCAATAACTCACACTATAAATGTGATGAAGTGTATTGGGTCGAATTAGGTTAGATGTCAACATGCATAGCGCTAATCAGGAGCTTTGTAGAACAAATCAAATGAGGAATAATATACTCCATGCTGTGCGGTGTTAGAAAAATTATCAACGGCGGTGTGATCTGACGAAGTCGAACTACTGTTACAACCCCAAAGTTGATTATTTCCCAATACTAGCAATTTACAAATGATCAGCTGAAGAGCTATGAACCCGTGAGCTGCTGCTGCGCTACGGTCAGAGCTGTAGGAAATGAACCGACGCTTTCCGACCAATAAGAATCCAGATTTCAGCAGCACTGTGAAACATATTAGCCTGTGCTGTAAACCTGTCATGGCTATACACATAAAATAGCCTGATTATTATGCTTAGCTAATATTTGAGAAATCAGGGTTAAAGCTGTTGCTGGCTAGCCTTAGCTAATTTTACCAAGGAACATGAGAAAACATACGCAATATAAAAACAACAAACATTTACTAGCTATTAGCGTATAGCTAGTTTGTCTGGTCAGAGATGTTATTGCGTGTGCTAATAGTAATATTAGCTAATGCTAATAGTAATATTTCCACCCAGGAACATTGGCTAAACAACAACAGTTAGTTCCTAACCTTTCATACTTTCATATTAGTTAGTTGGTTTGTTTGATCAGAATTATCATCATGCTAGCTCACATGAGGGATTAGGAATAAACGTTGTTGTTACTTAGCCCTAGACCGAGTAACTCAAAAACATAATTCTGCATACGTTAGCATGTTAGCATTCAGCACGTTCGTGTGGTGCGATTGATTATTATGCTAGCTAATATTTGAGAGATTAGAAATATGTTTACTTCCATATTTTATGTAGATTTAAGAATTTATATTGAAAGATTTACAAGACTGTTGAGTTGAGCAATGATTTTGGGTACTTTCGTCACTGAGTTCAAGTAAAATTTCACTAATTATTCTTTAAGCGTCCGATGCAGAAATGTAGCCGTTGACGACTGACATCACAACACCTACAGCACAGTACACTTCATATTAATGCAGAATCCACTCAATACAGGTTGGCCATTAAACAGGCGTTATAAGTGCACTGCTTATTTATATGCTAATTCACAAAGGCAATATATCAAGCATTAGCTGCTCTTCAGTGGAATGGAGATGAGAATCCTGGGTGCTTCAGCTTCCCGCTGTTAAAGCATGAGTCTAAAGATGAGGTAGAACTGCATTTTAATAGGCGCTGTTGCATCAAAAAGAGTACGGAGTGTCTGTGTTTTATAGCTTTTTCACTGGGGGGGGGGTTCATTCTGATGTCTCATGAATTTTTGCAGATGGACGTAATGCTGAGGGAGCAGTGTGGTGCTATAAATCATTGCGCACAGATGTGAAAATTTCCCCAAAGTTACGTGCTGGAAATTAAACTGCTTAGAATATTAATAAAGGCTACGAGACTAAATGTCTCCCAAAACACATCGCTGGATCCAAACTTCCATTCCTCAGTGTTGGAAGTGTATCCGACTGTCTCGAAAGTACATCAGTCGCATTAGTTCTGTCTTTATTATTATTATTATTTTTTTAATATTCTTTCTTATGTTGTTCCAAAATACTTGTTTTAGTTCTAATCAGGAATGACAATGTAGTAATCTTTGAAATTCTGTTGCAATAGACCTCACATTAATCTCTCCAATATCTCATTTGCTTTGTCTTTGCTCACGGGGAACTCTTTACATTTCCATTTATAGCATTTGGCAGACACTCTTATCCAGAAGTGCTTTGTCATCTCTATGAAAAACATATCCTCATGCTTGTTTACTATTGGTTTATTGGTTCATGGTTCTTATTGTGTTGGATTCTGGATGCTTTTAAACTAGCCCTGCTGTTGAGATTGGGTTTCTTGGGTCTCTTTTGGTTGGAAAGGTTTTTGCTGTTTGGCAAGGTTTCGGTTTCTGCTGATGAGATTTCTGCATTTGATCATAATACTCCTTGTTGGTGAAATCTTTGCTTGTTGGATTATATGTGGTGTTGAATTGTGGCTACTTTGTTTTTAAAATCCAGCCCTTATTCTTAGTGAGATTTTTGCTGTTTGGTTGATTTTGGATGATGGCGAGATTTTTGGTGGTTGTTTAGAGTCTTGCTAGCTGGTGAGGTCTCTGATCTTTAGCGAGAGTATTGCTGGTTGATGGTGCTCCTGTGGTTGTGAGATTTTTGTTTGGTGATACATTTTCCGTTGGGTTTTTATATATTGGTCAAGTCTGGTTGCCAGTTGGTGAGGTCTCGGGTGGTTGGTCTGGAGATTTCTTTCTTTTTCTGTATGTTGTATTAACCCATTTCTAATAGTTCTTTTAGCTTAAAAGAATTCGTAGAGCCTGATTTGTACAACCACTAGGATAAGCGTGTCTGGTAAATGCAAATGGAAATATGAGAGTTTTGCTGTTTGTTGGGGTCTCTGGAGGTTGATGGTGTGTTGGGTGGCTAGTGGGGGTCTCTGGGGCTTAGTGGGATCTCTGGTGGTTGCTAAGAATTATGTTTGTTAGTGATGCTGGAATGTAATTGTGCTTGATTTTATATCAAGCCTTGATCCTTGCTTGCTGATGAGATACCTGCGGTTCTGGGCTTGAGAAGGGGATGTAACCTGCCTCTCGCCCATAGTGAGCTGAGATTGGCTCCAGCTTCCCCGTGGCCCACGATGGATAAAGTGGTATGAAAAATGAGTGCGTTTCCGCAGAGGAAACCTTTAATTCTCTTCACGGTTCCGCCATACCCCTACACTAAGATATTTTTTTTTGGATAGAGGACTTCATTTCAGTATGTCAGGGCAGTTTGCTCAAGGTTGATTTCGTGTGACACTGTTTCTATCTTTGGCTTGACTTTAATAAGCCACCTCTCAAATCCCAGTGATGCTGTCTGTGGTTGTTTGACACTGGTGCTGTCTGGCTGTCAGGTTCAGTGTTTGACCACTTCAATGAAGTAATTGCATCTGTTACACCTGACACCTTCTTGTCTATACGCAGTAAGATCCCCACGGCTGACTGAATTTAACACAGTACGTCTTAATGACCGTTACTGGAATTTTTCACGTCTTCACTAAGCGGGATAAGCAGTGTGCCACAGTGTGTACAAGAAGTTGTAGGTTTCAGGATTTGTATGAATATCTTTTGACACATGATCTGAAATAATTACCCACCATAAATCTAAAAGTCCACACTCCGTGTATCTTACTCGATTTGTTTTGTGTGTTTTTGACACTGCTTAGCATCTCTGAGTCATATTAGGGTGTCAAGTTACTGTATCCACTACATAATTCATGGTCATGTTTCACGGATTCTGTATCCGCGCTCTCCAGATCAACGTGGCAGCATTCACTTCATGCTTTGGTGTGCTTTTCTGGCATGTTTCAAACCTGTTCTGTATGGATTTTAGATAAGATCTGGTGTGTAGGGTTCATACTACTCTTGTACTTATTTTCCTTCGTGCTGCCTGCATAGACAGAATATATCATGATGTATCCAGGTCATACTCCTCTCTCTTTATGCATTCATGACCTGAGTGTTTGTCTAGCTTCGGTTGTATTCCCGGCTAAATAATGCACTCAAATGTCAAAAAGATGGACCCTTCAGATTCCATTCTGCATTTATTCTCGAACAGCAGAGCAAGTCATTAACACTAAAATTGGGCAGACCTCAAAACCAACGACAAAGCGCCACTCCTATGCAATTCTGACCTTGAACACGAGTTATAAATATTACATTATAAAATATTTCTTCGCAGGACTCATGCACACTGTGAAGCTGTGTGGAGGTTATGAATTTTATTTTATTTTTTCAGACTTCTATATGGCTAATTACTTCTTGCAATGTACTGAAATGTAGCTGGTGCCCTGAAACGCTTGACCAGAAGAGTAAGTAATTGTTAACCAGACAGGTGGAGAAAGACATTTTTTTACATGGATTTAGAAGGAAATTTCCCTGGGTTGAAGAAAAATGAGCCTACATAGCTGAACCAGGAGTTTGGCGATATAAGGCATTGGATACGCACCAAACTTAGAAATGGCGTTCACTTGTGAAAGTCCACCCAGAAACTGATTGTCCTGTCTGGCTTGGACACGACTATTATAGATCTGTTGTTGCCTCACTGGAGCCTGGAGCAAACTCTCCTAGAAGAAGTGGCCCAGTGAATGGAGTTTCGCTTGCAGGTCAGGGATGTACTGACCCTCAATTTTAGTAGGTGTTGCACTGTTCTTCCAGCATTCTTTTTAATTGCATCCATCACCTTTCTGGGCCTCTGCACAAATAATAAACCGAAAAGTGGAAAACGTCATGGAGACCTGAGGCGTCAACTTTTTCATCTCAATTCCAACTGTCATTGTGTATGAAAATCACATTTGAAACGTCTTAGGCAAGCGCTTCACTAAACCATCGGTTTAGGAGTAGCTGCTCGGATGGATTGCGATTCCTGTAGTGCAGAGATCTATAACCATCTCCACAAAGGGCTGGTGTGGCTGCAGGCTTTTATTCCAACTAGGCAGGAGTCACACCTGTATCCACTTGTTTAATCAGTTCCATCTTGGGCTTCAATCAACTATCAAGTATGGCTGGAATGAAAGCCTGCAGCCATGCCGGTCCTTTGTGAGCACGTTTGAAGACCCCTGCTGTAGCGTATGTGAAATAAATGATGTGTGCTGACTGAGGAAGAGAGGAAACAAAGATAAATACAGGCAGGAAACCAAGTTCAAATGCGTTAGCAGTAATTACTCCTCTGCATGATGCATATCCGTACAAGCCACACCCCCAACTCTGATATGTATCTTCACATGGACACTGAAATGGATGAGACTCTTAAACAAGTGGTTGAGAGAGAGAGAGAGAGAGAGAGACTACTTTAAAGCAGCTCATGTACCTGCAGTTTCGCATATATCGTCTTAAATAGGACGTGTTGTACTAATGCCATTTTTGGTGACAGGAAGCTCGGTGGCGGGAACAGAAACAGAAGATTTCAAGCAGAATTTCAAGCGTGGTTTGTTCATGATTTTGATCTTGAGCTTTTTGAGTTTCGGTTATTTTCCCAGGCCCACGTGGGTTTTTTCCTCAGGGTTGTCCAGTTTCCTCCTACCTTCCAAAAACACGCTGATATGTGGTGGATGTGCTGCATGTTGTTGCCTCTAGGTGTGAACAATGGTGTGAACGTGTGCATGCATGGTGCAACATGTTTGCTCCATCGTAAACCCCTGTATAAAATAGATCTTTTGATAGCAACTGATATTTACAAGTCGTGCCTCCTGCAGCACATGCTTTGAATTCATGAATTATAAGATACCCGTAATTATCCGGTTTTGATCTTCTCGGAAATAAATGGCCTGGACAGGGTTGAACTCAGGATCTCTTAAAAAAAACATGGTAAAAGTTAGCTCCAGAACTATTTTAAAGCTTATGTGAGATTGGATTTGCTGACCCTTTATAAGCATTAACCACACTTTCTTATCCTTAGTGGCGGCTGTTATTTATTATTATCAAGGACCACTTGGTCAATTAGGACCCTGTATACAACCCGGAACAAAATAATTGCTCCTGTGACCGCTCTGATTCTCGTTTAATGAACCAAACACAAATAATTTACTCTCGGCTATTAATCAATGCCGAGCACACTTACTGATTCGTACCGGTTTATCATACGGAAAGCAAAGCTGATGCACCCAGATGATGTTTATTACTATTTGAGTATAAAGGGAGTGTTTTCGCTTTTAATGATCTAAATAAATCCATAACTTAATGGACAAACTGATCATTATAAGCCTCTCCATGATGAGTAGTAATATAGCGTCAATGTGTCAGCGTGAATGTCATAGCTTTTAGTTCATCAGCTAAAAATCTATTAATAAATCCAAACGGCGCAGATTAAAGCTGCGAAATCTTCTAATGAGACTGAAAACTGACTCACTGAGTCACGTGCATCGTGAGAACTCTCGTCTCTCAGTTTCTTCAGGAAAAAAAACGAAACCAAAGAAAAATCAGGAGCTGCTTTGTTTGTATTCAAATCTTCCAGCAGCTCTTTCGCAGCTGAAGAAGTGATTAACAGTAAAGAGTCCTTCTTATTTCAATTAGTCTCTCCGTGCCTCCGGTTTGCTGGTGTTAAAGGATGATGATGTGTTTTTCTCTTCAGAGCTAATTGTGTTTGAATCCCATCTAATAAATCTGCGCTATTCCCAAAGCTGCGATGTAATTAGACGTCGGCTAAAATGGGACAGCCATTGTCCTAGTAAGGCCGTAACATGCTTTCTCAGCCGAGACAAGGGACACGATAAAAGATACATTGGGAAAAAAATGCGTGAATTAGAGGATTAAAGCTCGTTTGCGTTTCAGTTCGAATAGGCTCCGACACTAATTAGCTTCCAGATGTTTTGCTGAATCGTCACGCAAAAACCTATGAGCGCAAGCTCCACCCCCTTCCCACCCATAATCCTTTGTAATAGCTCATCATAGACTCTACTATATATATATATATATATGCACATATATACCTCTGAAAAAGTCCTTCCCAGAGCTATGTACACTTGCGTCCCCTTCAGAAGTCCATATTTGTTTACAGGAAGGTAAAAATCTGGGTGTTCTTGTATACGTTAACCAATTTCTGACACGGGAAGGCGGCGTGTGTTGGCAATCAGCTCGAGAGGAAGGCGTTCCTCGTCGTCTCTAAACAGCACTTAGTCGATTAGGGCTCGGGATAAAAAGCAGAGACCAAAATAGATTGTGCTTCAGCGGAGATTTCACGTTCGGCTCTGCAGCTGGAGCTTATATATTTATCTTTTTAATTGAAATGCATATCCCATGTAATATATACAATTATTTGAAAATTAGTTATGACGTGGTAAAGCAACAAATCCCGAATGACTGGCTTGAGTGGTTCCTTGGACCAATCCTGTGATCCGTGTAGTCTGATGTTGTTTCAGTTCCCCGGTGTGAGATGAACGGAAACCAGAGAACCCGAAGTGTATGCTGACACACACACACACACACACACACACACACACACACACACACACACACACACAGCTACCAGCGATTTTACTTTGTGGACAGACAGAAGCTTTTTTTTTCCTCAGTGGTCATGATCTCATGATAAAAAAAAAGATCAAATTGCGGTTCTGAAATGAAGCCGTAATTATGAGTCATATCATCTTGTAATTTATATTGCTGGCATTAAAGAGTCTTAATGTGTTCCACTTAGAGCTCACTGTGCTATTATAAATCATCTCAGTTTTTAGGCACGGCTGGATTAACATGCAGTCATTTTCCTAATAATTGGGCGTTCTGCAATGATTAAACAAAAGCATTATTAAAAAAAAATACTAATAATAATAATCATGTATTAAGTATAATGACTCTCAGTATGAAGTATTCTGCATTTAAATCTACCCGCGTTTCAGTTTATTGATTTATGGCTTTACTAGTGACCCCCTCAATCTGTCAGACGGAAATGAAAGCATATACCTACATGTTTATTTAAAGATTTATAGAATAGCTTTAAGTTTTTAACAGGTTATGTGGTCTTCATTTCGCCCGGTGAGGGGACGAACGTTTGTAGCTGCTATAACGTATACTTTGTTATGGATGTTAAACAACATGTATGTATAAAAAAATCATTTTGTCCATTTCAGCGAAGATGTTCTAGCTCCAGCGTTCGGTTGACGACACGTTCTGGCTCGGCCTCTACCTCGCGCTTGAAATTGAATCGGTCCTGTCAACGCTTCTACCGTACAGCAGCGCTATCTGGGCTATGTCATATTTCCACTAGATTTGCAGGCAGCATCATTTGAAATGGCATCCTGAGATATATCTTATCTGATCCTGATAGCCATCAGGAAGCAGATATTGTCGAAGAGCAAGTGAAAAATGGATATTAGAGAGCTGTTTTCGGAGGAAGAGGACGATTTTTCCGCCCACTCGGCTCACTTTCCCGGCTTCTCTAATTCAATTCCCGCTACACCGAGAGAAGGAGAAAGATTCCGCCAAACTTAACTAGCTTTTTTTTTATCCTACTAACCATGTCTTTATCTGAAAATGGTAAACGGCTTGAGGTAATATTGTTGTATGTCAGTAATATCAATAGCTTGACATCAAGCAGGAAGCAGCGCATGAGCCTACAGTCTGAGCTAGAAAGAAATCAGCCGCAGCAGTCTCGCTATTCGGTTTTCCAATCCATTCGGTGTTTCGGAGTTCCCGAAAAACGTTCAAAAACGTTAATCTGATGCATAATAACACGAGAAGATTCTGTTGACCGCAGGGAAGCTTAGCGCGCGCTAATAACGATCACGATTGTTTAAATATAGATCGTGTCATTTTAGCATCTAAGCAAGATGACACGCTTTAAACGGAGACCGGTTCATTTCAATTCAAACGCTTCATTTTATCCTTGCACCGAGAATGCGCCATGTGCTGTTGCAGTCGAAATCGTTAGCACAAAAGTGGCAAAATGAAGTGTGATTGTGTAGCACATGGGTGTAATTATTCACGCATTCATTTGTGACACTCTTTGGGGGAGAGAGAGAAAGTGAGAGCGAGTCTGGGTTTGGTAATGCACAAATCAATCACAGCAAAATTCCCACTGCGATTTGAACCGTCGTTGTAGGAAATGAAGTTAAAATAAATAAACAAAAAAGAGAGAGAACGACGCAGTCCAAACAAAAGCCCGAGTTCGTGTTAATGGTAAGTCTTGTAGAAGAAGTCGGCGTCGTCTTCACCCCTGGACTCTGTAAATAAAACGTCCTGCATGTCCCTGAGTGTGTCATTATCCATCGTGCCTGTGCTACTCCACTTTTCCTCCCACTTCTGCTCCCTCCATCCATTTCTTCATCTATATCCATCTCAACCCATGCTCTTTCACTCCCTATGGTTTGACCTCCTGTTCTATCTACTGCCTTCTGACTTGCTTTAACAAGAAGGTTGATGTGTGTGTGTGTTTGTGTGTGTGTGTTTGCTTTATGACCTTGTGGCTGAATGAGCTGGTTCATGCTGCCACACACTCTCATACTGGTTATTATTTCAGAAGTCCAGTCACAGAACTGGATGATAGTGACGGCGGCAAAACCGTTACCCCTCAGCTGACCCTCTTTGTATGTAGATCGGATTAAACGGATAGAACGCAGCCTAATCGGCTTCGACGTCACTGCGTGTCGAACGTGGAGAGATTTATGAGGGCGGGGCTTAAATTATATTCACAGGCTTGTTCTCAATCACTGCTCGAGCATGTAACTGGGGGCGGGGCTTAAATTCTAATCACAGGCTTGTTCTCAACCACTGATCGATTGCGTAACTGGGGCGGGGCTTAAGTTCTAATCACAGGTTTGTTCTCGTTTAAAATATCCAACCACTGATCGAGCGTGTAACTGAGGGCGGGGCTTAAATTATTATCACAGGTTTGCTTTCACATAGAATTCCCAACTATTTATCAATTACACAAGCCACATTTGTGTGCGAAGGTTTGCAAAATGGTCGTTTAATATTTTCCAGATAAGATCCTCAGAGAGAGTGCGGGGAACTGCTCAGCAAATTCAATATCATTTTTCACACCATTAATACAGCTGTCCTTGTTAGCTTTGACTTAAAAGAAGATTCTGTCTACAAGACGTTGATTCTGATGGGATAATTTGCACTGGTTCTCGTTTTGAAGCCTGAATTTACAAATCTAAATATCATTTCTAATCTCCCTCTGGGCTACAGGTTTTATATTTATCCTAATTTCTTTTTGATATTTCGATTATGGATCTGCTGTGATTGCTAATGTAGAGTTTTAGGTAAAAGCCTTTAGCAACGTATGCATTATTAGATACAATTCAATGACGTATATGGTCACGTGTAACAACTGCGTGTAGGCTTTAAAGGTAGCTCTAATACTTCAAATAGTTATCCCCATACATGTATCACAACATATTTAGACACACTTAAACTTAAGCATCACCATATAGGAACACATGTATGTATCCTTGGGTTGCTAAAAATGGGACAAAAATGCAGACACTAGGCTACAACACGAACAGGTGGTGAACACACACACACAACACACACACAACACAGAAGACATACTTAGTGACATCATAAATACTTAGAAAAGAGATAATGAGGAAGAACATATTTTCTATGTGTTATCTTTGTCAGGCAGTTAATTAATAATGGATACCAAGCATAAATTAGAAGGTAATAACTAGTTTTAATGATGGCTACACTAGATAGCTTAGTTAGGCAAACTTAGGGTGTTAGGAACATATAGGTGGGAGTCAGATAGGAGTCAGCGAGGTCAAGAAATGTGCACATGTCATCAATTTGTCAACTTGTTGCTAAATTTGTGAATGGTTTTCTGTATATAACAGTAAAGTTGGGGCAGTGTTTCAGGTACGCTCTGCAGACCGCCTTGGCTTTTATTGTGTCAATAAAGGCCTACTTTTTCTGCACTCCTTGGGTACGTAAGCTGTTTATTTAAGAGTTTCCATGACACTAACTGGCGTAGATCAGTCAGGCTACAACATTCTACTCAGTATCGAAACACTCTCGGGTAAACAAATGGCGAATCCGACAAACCGTCAAAACAAGATATTAAATTGTTCATGTAAACACAGCATGCTTTCTGGTTGTGCTGTTTGCACACACCTGCATTTACACACTTTTTTAGTGCCCTTTCCAGGTTAAGGACCTCTTTTCTCCAAAAGCAAATGGAGTGAAACAAACAAAAGTAATTGGAAGTCGTCCGGTAATGTCCGGTCTTGGTAGTCAGCAAATTGTTGTAGTTTTTCAAGTACCTTTTCCAGCTCAAGAGCCTGTTTTTAGTGGACAAAACTAGACAAAGTGAAAAACAGACCGTGATTAAATTCTCTCTTATCACCGAGGGATAGTGGTGGATAGATGCACCTGCTGAAGGAAATGAAGTGCAGAAAGGAGTGATGAGGATAGCGAGCCCACAAACAACATCTGTTTCAAGAGTGAAGAGCTTTAATGTATAGTACGTATACTGATTAATTCTCTATAACAGCAGGTCTGACAAATCACAGGTTTATATTAATGCGCTCGTTCTAATACGTTTCTATAGTAACGGCTCATTCACTGGGATGTTCCACTAACAATAAACAGATTTACAAATATGTATAACAGTTAACATAATTTGAAAATGAAGGTGTGTCCTTTGTTCTGGTCAGTTCCAGTCAAGGAGGTGTGACAAAAACCATCTCAGTAGAAGAGGCGTGGTCATTTCTTTTTTGTCAGTGTGGTTAAAAAGGCGTGGTCAGGGTATTTGTCAGTGCAGTACAGAATGATAACCAATGATTTCATTATTGCAGTAGAGGCATGGCCTGTGTTTTTGTCAGCACAGTAGAGGAGGCGTGGCCTGTGTTTTTGTCAGTGCAGTAGAGGAGGCGTGGCCTGTGTTTTTGTTATAAGAGTAGAGGAGGCGTGGCCTGTGTTTTTTTCAGCACAGTATAGGAGGCGTGGCCTGTGTTTTTCTTAATGCAGTAGAGGAGGCGTGGCCTGTGTTTTTGTCAGCACAGTATAGGAGGC
>JAQQZR010000003.1:20889976-20908922 GCA_030068235.1 Notoglanidium macrostoma | reverse complement strand
GGAGGCGTGGCCTGTGTTTTTGTCAGCGCAGTAGAGGAGGCGCGGCCTGTGTTTTTGTCAGCGCAGTAGAGGAGGCGTGGCCTGTGTTTTTGTCAGCGCAGTAGAGGAGGCGCGGCCTGTGTTTTTGTCAGCGCAGTAGAGGAGGCGTGGCCTGTGTTTTTGTCAGCGCAGTAGAGGAGGCGCGGCCTGTGTTTTTGTCAGCGCAGTAGAGGAGGCGCGGCCTGTGTTTTTGTCAGCGCAGTAGAGGTGCCTCAACTGTGAAGTTGTGTATAATAGTATAGTGAATTATAATATTATATTGCACTCTGCAGAGTCACAGTGAAATGAGTCTAAATACTATCATAGATGAGATCATTCCTCTTCTGCAGATTACAGTTTCATCATTACAGTGAATCAGCTCAAGGTGAAAAATAACAAACACACTCCATCATTCGGAGGTCAGAATGATTTGTTTCCATTTTAGACACAATAGTAAGATGGCAGTGTATGTTTAGAAAATACAGTACAGACATCTTTTGAATGTCAAAAGAGCATCAGCGTGCAGACGTGTTCCTCCGGCTTCAGACGCAGACAGGTTCATATCCTCCTCTTTTTTTCTCCTTCGAGTTTTTCTTCCTCTGTTTGTAAGCGAATGCCAGAGCCTTTTTATTCCTGAGAGAAAGCCACAGGGTGAGCAGATGCAAAGCCTCATGGGTAAAAGGAGATCTTCGGTAGCATTACAATTCCTCACTTAAAATTCCTCGCCGTGCTGCGCTGGTTCCTTTTTTCCCCATCTGTAATTTTCATCGCTCCTTTCCGCACTAAGTGAGAGTGGTTGAATTTAATGAAAGCGTTTGTGTGCGGTTAATACACTCGCGTGAAAATCGATGTGAATGAAAAAGAAAATCGTGCAGAAACTTGATGCGGATGGGATTTTTTTTTGGAGGGGGCTTCCGTGATGATGTTTTCTCACCTCGAGGCCCTCCTGGCTTTTGATCTACATTTCCCACAATGCACAGCACAGCGGTGCAATAATCTCCCCCAATCAAAAACCCAAACTTCAACCATCTGTTCATTTCCACCCACTTTGTATTTGCCCACACACACACACACACACACACACCTACCTGGCGCTGCTACGTCGTGTCTGTCTGGAGAGCACGCTGAGCTTCCATCTGCTCGTATGCACAAATCACCACTGTTCATTTAACATCAGCTAGTAAAGCAGGATGTGGGGTAGAAGAAAAGATGGTTGGTTTTGGATTTGAGCCCCTGAGGGAAATGATTTAAAGCAACACGTGCCTGAATGTATGCAGGAGATCCACATCCATCAGCTACGTTGGAAATAATGACTCCTCTTAAGCCCTAGAGTGATGTACGCTGATCAGTTTTGCTGTTATAAATGCATTCGTTATGAGATATACGTAAATCATTTGGTTTGGTTTAACCTTGAGTAGATATTTCTGACTGATTGCTTCATGACCTTAAAAAGCTTCTCTTGCATGTGCATTTTTTGTTTGTTTTGTTTCAGTTCTCCATTCCTGCATGTTGTCCTTGAAGGGATTCTCTAACTGAAACTAAATGAGCAAACCGTCTGCATTTTTGTCAAGCCACTCGCTCTATGGTGTATAGTTGAGTGCAAAAGTTTGTGTCCTTGAGTGCAAAAGGTTGCGTTTTTTCTTTAAATGGAAAACGAAATGGAAACGTTATAATGGAATTACAGAGTATTCATGTCACAGTCATATCACGACTACCTCTTTTATAACCCCAGAATATTTATATTTTAACATTTGGCAATTCTTCTTAACGAAGGAAGCCACCGGGCAATTGATTTATAAATGTATATGCTATAAATTAAGTTCGATTTGAAAGTTTCTCCAAAATAGACGAAAAATTTACACTCTCTGATCCAACCAATCTGAGAACCCTCTTTTTGGGCGTGGCCTAATATTATAATGAAGTTAGAGGCAGCACACAAGTGCATGAAATAAATGAGAAAATCATAAATGAGAGCAAAAGACAGACTGGTTAAATCCAAATCCAAAACAATATTAGAGTCAAAACTATGAAAATACAAATATTTGACTTGATTTTCAGTTAGCAATTTCGAATAGCATATTAACATGGCTTCTGAAATGAGGCTGTGAGTAGACAAACTAATCGAGACAAAGAAAAGGTGAACACAGTTAGGTAACAAGCCGGGGGGTGGACGCAGGACTAGAACAGATCCCCAAAACCAAAAACGAGTACACGGCGTTTATCGCCATAGGAACCGGAACCGTGACGGCACGCTTGCTAGTTAGCTTCTGTGCACATTTTGATCATAGTGACGTTGCAGCTGAGGGCGAATCATAGCCCCGCCCACAGACGTGGTAATCCTAACTCCGCTTGATCCCACCACGCTTCCATGTTTTATTCCCTACATGATGTTGTATAAGGAAGCAGCGCTGCTTTCTTGTGAAACATTGACCTTGCGGTATTTTATTCTGTATGTGGGACGGTAACAATCCTGCCACTTGTATGAGTGTTCAGCGTCAACCCAGATTGCAGAGAGAAACTGAAATGCCCACGGGTTTAACTCTCATGTGTAACAACACTCAGTTTCCCTACTGCGTGCACAGACGAGTCAGGATTTCTGCCTTCTGGTGAAAATGGAAACTTGTGTTGTTGTTTTTTTTTTTCCATTTTCTTTTCTGAAAAAGACGAGAGGAGGGAATTTGCTTCGTTCCCGGAGGAGGTCTGAACGAGTGCTTCTGAGTCTCTCGCTTCACGGTCGAAGTGAAGAGGTCCACTTGTTCGTCAGAGTGGACGCAGATGGACGAAGCGCTGATTTTATCCCAGAGCTACTGTCCTGCACATGTACTCTTCCTCGTAATCTCCATAAACGTAAATGCTCAGTGCCACACTGTTGTAGGAAAATCATCAACGCCATGAAGCAATTTCCTAAAACAGCATGACCTGAATGTGTTTTATTCCTCATGGACCACGGCAATTTGCCAAACAATGTATTTATTAAAGAATGATACGTCATACATTTTTATGCATTGATAGTTACATGTAAGGTCACGGAAGTATTTTATGTTTTATATTTACATTTTTTGGACTCTTACTCAGTTTCCTTTTAACTTAAAATAAATAAAAATAAAAACATGGGGGATGCAAACTTTTGCACTTGATAGATTACAAGAGGAAAAAAGACTCACGTTTGATTAATTTGAAAATAGTTTTCAGTTTTATCTAAGATAATACTTTTATTAGTATTATTATTATTATTATTATTATTATTAAAACCTCTCAGCTTGGTCATTAGAAAATATTCTGGTTAGCTCTGCGTTTCCTAAGGATAAAAAAAAAAATGCTAGACAAGGCATAATGTGGCTCTTTGTTTTGAAGGACACTGCGAGCGGTTTATGCTAATTAGCTTAAGCCACATTTCTCCTTTTTTTCCCCCTCTTTATCATCACACATTGTGCTGATACATTCCTTCATCCTGAGAGGACAATGCCGACGTTCCCCACTTGGCATGTATTGTGCTGAGCGCAGAACGTTTCCTGTCCAACCCTGACAGAGATTGTAATGGTGAAATAATTACTGTCTTTTTTATCATGCTGGAAGTGTATGGCCTGTTCAGCGGCAATACTTACTCCTGTGAGACGGAGTTTCAGCATAAAATGCATCATTATTATTATAATTGTTATTATTACAAGTCATATTGAAGCACGAGATACTGTAGAAATTAATTTTAAGGCGTTTATGTGATGGTTGACGTCTTTTATTGAGCTTGGTTACGTCATTGTTTCCAATGAATGATCATTCTTGCACGTTAGTTCATCACGTTAGTTCATCACGTTAGTTCATCACGTTAGTTCATTGGCTGGTGTGTGTGAAGCAGCACATGGTCGAATTCAGAAGTTTGGAGTAGTTGCATCGTTGACGCGTACAGCATCACCGTTACGTTTCAACGTACACGGCGAATAAAAACTCATGTTTTGCGAAAGTTAGCTCATTAGACGTAGGGTCTGTTTTTCCTTTTGGGTTTGAGTATGTACTTTTCAGACACACGGCTACAAATTAAACACTACTAGCTAATAAAGCTCCTTTGGTTTTCGCTGCACAGATTTCCCCTCATTTAATCCCCGGTAATGTGACTTCTTGACTGGCGGATCAACATGCCTTTATTGCTGCTGGATCAACGTTCACACAATGTAGCGCATAAACATTTGTGTGCATGAAATTAGCAAATGTGGCCAACTAGCATCCATGCTAATGTGACGAGAGCCGAGAAATTAAAGCCATCTGATTGAAAAGGTTTTTGAAGTCATAATTTACTTTCAGTATGTAATTTAGGTGGCATCGATACATCCGAAGTGAGCTGATCAGTCAGTTGTCATGGTAGCGTGGGACGACATTACCCATGCGTGTCACATGAGCTTGTCACATGGCTCACGTAGCACCCTTACCTGTGCTTCATATTCTGTTGATTACATGAATAAACAAATAGGTTTTGTGTTTTAAGTATTAATGCAGTTTAATATTAAATTAAATAATCGTGGCCTTAGCATCATTTTGTGCATTATCTGCCGTCTGGGACTTTCCTAAGGTTCCTGCTAGCACAAATCCTCTCCCTTTGTTAGCGCGGCATTTACCGGATGGGCAACCCGCTGATGTCACGCTGTCCCGTACGGACGTCTGAGAACTGAAATCTCCAAACACAGCGAATAGAAATTGAACGGTTTACGCACCGCAACCATTACGGAGATTTCTCCAGGCGAGCGGTTCGTCGCGAACGTCTCGGTGCGATTGTCAGGGTGGATTTGAAGCGCCGTCAGTCAATGTTTTGGTGTCTCTGTCAGAGACGTCTGAGCAGGAAGAGATAATCATGGGAACACCCATCAAGCAGCGGCAGACAGGGAAGCCAGACAGGCCACGGAGTGAACGCTGGAGATACGCAACCTGAGAGCACGTAATTGGCTCCCTGGGAAGAGCGTCCGTTTCGTAGGCAAGGCTTTAAAAGGAGATAATGGACACATGTAGAACGGAGAGATGTTTCACCGTGGCTTAGGAATAGCTTCCTTGTCATTCATATAATAACAGTTGGCAATCTAGAAGTGTTCAAATGACCATCATGAAAAAAGGCTGAAATTCCACACAGTTGAGTGTTTTCTCTTTTTGTCATTGTTAGAGCATGAGTGTTGAACCAACACAATTTTATTCATGAACAGACGGGAAACCAAAACAGTTTTCTCTATAGGTGGTGTCCAGTACTTCAGCTGCGATATTACACACCACAGTAAACGCTGCAGCTAACGTCCGATTCAGTCATTATTCCGGCTGTTGTTCAGTTTTTCCTTCAATTAAATTTGCGAGTACTAAATCAAAACCCACCTGGTATGCAAACTTGTTAGCAAAAAAATTGTTGCTAGCAAGCTAGCTAACTTTCCAAGTTATCAGCAGTAAGAACCACTAAACTGTCTTTTCATCACCATTAAATATAAATACAAATATAGAGTAAATATAAGCATTAAAAAACAACAACAACAAAAAGTTTCAAGTTGCTGTGGTGAAAGGTTTGCAAAATATTTCTCTTTTCTCACTTCCTGTCTGGATTTCTGGGAATCTTTTCAACCCCGGTTGCCATGCGGTTTTACCATTACATCGGAAAAGCAACATCTTGCATCATTACACATCTGGTGGAGACGTTACAGTTCTAATAACCTCGACATGAAATGGAATCATTTGTCATGCAGGCCTTCATTAAACGTGACAGCGTACATCACCGTCTTCCTGTTGCTAGGTTTTGACATCATTGGGGTATTGTTAAATTTTTTTTTTTGCTGTCAAATATTATATGCTTGTAGCTCTTGGTGTGTAATTCTACAGTTATATCGCAGATGTTTACATAAGCTATGCTCTTATTAAAGGTTCATCAAGCAGGAGGTGAATAAGTGACTTTCATTATGCTGGGCTTTAATACGAAGCAGGAATAAGAACCAAATCAGGTTTATACATTAGTGTTTCTATGGAAACGGTGGAACTTGCGACTCCTTGACAATAGAAAAGGAACACCCGTCTATCGCCTTGTCGCTTGCTAGCGTGAACGTAGAACTAAAATAATCCAATAGTCTAGTCTAGTTACACTTATTTTAAAAGCCATAATGAAATATCTAGACATATTTTTCAGACCCACAGTTTGTCCAGTCTCTTGCGAGGTCTTGCGAGGTCGTCCACGCTGTAATTAAAGAGGCAACGAGACTCGATCTTCATCTCAGTACTGGTATGTACTCATGCTTGATGACTCTCCCTTCATTTTTACCCCTGGCACCATCCTAAGAGTCTCTGTAATAGATTATTAGCTGGAGTGAAGTTCATTATCCCTGCAATGAATTAGAAATCAAGACGGACTGTGTTGATCAGGAGTCATTTTCCTTTCGCAAATTTGATGGCGAAAGAAAACATTTCTGAAATATTCTTTTAATTGCAGTGTTCATGTGAGTCTCGGTATGTAGCCAGCTATTATATTAATACATAAATAATAAAAGATGCCCTGATGTCCTCTGTGGTATAGGGGGGTGTGATGTCAAGCCTTAACAAACTAAATGTGTAATCCTTTAACATGTTGAACTTTATTTCTGTAAGGACGCATTTGTGCATTTAAGGAAGGAGTCTGCAGTGTCAGAGAACTGTAACATTGAGAGATAAAGCTAAGGTCTGATTACTGTTAGCATACGGCTCGGCTTGGCGGATCAGAGATGGAGGTTTATTGCATGATCTGTTGGGAAATTTTCCTTCAGCTGGTAATTTGAAACCGGTGTAACATTTTGTGTCACATTTAGACCTGCACTGCTCCGAACCAAAGGGAATAATGATGCTTTGGCAGGGATTCCCGGGGCTTGGGGAATTTGAAGGGATTTAGTCGTATGGAACCACCTGTTCCTCTTTATGATGACCTTTTAGTAAAGATTAACATGCGTTCGACACCTGTAGGAAGATTATGAGAATAATCATGTCTTGGCTCCTGAGAGACCATAACGGCTGTTTCTGTTTAACGTTTCTTGGATTCGCCGTGGTGTTTCTTCCTGTTATAAAATCAGCATTGCGTCAGGACGATCCTTTCTTCTTCGGTCACTGCTTAATATCGTCCTTCAGAGTAATCCATCAGTGTCAGGTTATGCTTTTATCACGCTACAGACACACAGCTCCAACTGTATTAATGTCGAAACACAACAGGCTATGCTTTATGGATGATCAAAAAAAAAAAAAAGGTCCAGACTTCCATGCATGCGCTTTATTGTATTTGGCTTGATTATTTGATCAGCACAGCTTAGTTTCTGTTCATTATCCAGAGATTTC
Source organism: Notoglanidium macrostoma (assembly GCA_030068235.1). Classification (NCBI taxonomy): domain Eukaryota; kingdom Metazoa; phylum Chordata; class Actinopteri; order Siluriformes; family Auchenoglanididae; genus Notoglanidium; species Notoglanidium macrostoma. The sequence continues at coordinate 20,901,593 of JAQQZR010000003.1, read as the reverse complement.
TGGGATCTTAGCAGTATTTCAGTCTCTAGAGCTGGGATACTGATCATGTATTGGCTTTGCTACAATAGGTTTTTCAAATACTCGAAAAAAAATTTTTTGTTAAATAAAATAAAAAATATTGCATGCAGATCCAGACCACAGTCCAGACAAAGTCTGTTTTATAACGGCATCCCCAATAAACATAGTAATGATCCGTTGCATAAGTAATGGAACAGGGTCATCAGAGGAAGATCTATATTCATAATAGGTGGACCAAAAGAGGTTCAAAAACAGAACAAGGAAATGTAAACTGGGAAACAAGGCTTAGAACAGGAAACATACCAATGATGGGATGGGGTGGAGAATGGAACGAAACCAAAGCGAACAAAAAGCACATGGAGAACTTTTTGATCGTACCTTGTAATGTTAGAAACATCAATCGATCAGTGTTTTAAATCCAGGTGCAGTAAAATGAAGGTGGAGAACAATCTCTCTTTGCTGTAGAAGTCTTGCCTCCACTTGCCCTCTATTTTCTGGTGGTGCTAGTGTTATCTGGCAGGATCTGCCCTTGAACATCACTCTATTTATACAATTTTCTCTGGAGTCTTTGCACCTTTTCATCTAATCTGTTATTGGCTGACTGGATAAGAGGCCTTTTACCAGAAACCACCAAGCTTCTGCTTCATAACTAGCATGGCAGTCTTCCTGAGAACATTTTATCCCAGATTTATTCAGTAATCTGGCAGCGTTATGTGGAAGTTATCCTGCCATTAGAGCTTTGGCGCTTATGGTCCACTGCCACTCAAAACCCATAAAATGTCTTTTTTGTAAGAGTTGACTGTATACCAGAGCAGATTTCTGTAATGGTGTATTCTCTACAGTAGAATTAGCTGTAGCAGGGCAGTTACTAATCGATAAATTGCATCTCATGCAGCAATAAATGTCTTAATCCTGTGCAAATTGGAGATTACTTTAAATACGTTTAGCTTTTTTTAATTTGCTTTGCTGATCAATAATGGGTCTTTATGGTTCTTTGATGTCCATAACACTGGCGAGAACAAATCCTGGGGTCTCATTAGTCAAAGCGTGCCTAAACCCAGTGCGAAATCTGTTTGAAGAGTCTAAGAAGATGACCTTCATGGACTATGAAGTAAAGATATAGTTGCATGAAGTAGAGTGAAATAAAAATGGTTATTTTGGCACTTTTATAAGTAGTTTGCTCTTTTCTGCTGCTGGTTTTAGAAATGCAGTGTGAGTGAGATAAGCCTCGTCTTTGTTCAGCTCATAGTTGGTTCGGAAATTACCACTTATTATCTCCAATTTCTCTTTGAAATGTACCTGTAGCTGAAAGCCCTCGAAAAAAACATATCCACTAAAACTGCAATGGGCAAACAAAATCAACTGAACTCCTCACTGTCAGCACCACATTTCCACTGATGCTAAAAACACATTTCCGCTGCAAACCGGCATGAGCCAAATCTTCAAATCAAGCATGATCCTAAACAATCTTTAAATGTACAATTTTACTTTAATCATTTTTATTCAAAAGAAAATCATTGTAACAATGTCGTGATTGAAATGAGAAAAAAATAAATAAAAAAGTCAAGAAAGTCTAGATGTAGGCTTCATCTTTTATATTATTATATTATCTGTATATTATCTGTGATTATATACAATCTTTCTTCGATATCTTTTACAGTCCCAAAAAGTTGATAAAGAAGCTAATAAAGAAACCCGTTTTCATGTTGTTGGTTTTATTTCCCATTCTCCTTGATTAACTCCAATCAGACTACTGACTTTATTTAATTGCTCTAAAGGTCAATGAGACCTTTAAGACTTTTTCTGAAGTCTGTATAGTGATGCCCTTGGGTGAATTTCAAGTTATCTGTACAATTATCAGAAAATTAAAACAAATCTAACATCAAGGTCAGAGGATTCAGACACTGCTCTGAATACTGAACATCTGAAGCGCTGATATGAACCGCATTTCTTACTTATTGTTCTATTATTTGTGATAAATTGGGAAAGAAGGCAACATATTAGGCCAAGCCTAACAACATTTATATATGAATAAAACACCTCTGAGCTTGTAGTTCTTGGAAAATAATCACCTTCAGGGTAATTATAATAATTCAGCTAGTTCACACACTATAACAGCACATCATGGGGTAGCTATTCCTTTCTTAGTCATGAATTTAGTTCTTAACCTTCACTGTCTGTGTGTTTGTGCATGGATCTGAAATTTGCCTCGTTTTTCTGCCTTTAGCATCAGTAAAATTCTTCATCCCCAAAGCTCACTCTGAACTCACCCCTGGGTTTTTTGTGCCAGTTTGTTTCATAGCCGAGGGCAAGAGGGCGGAGGTGCCAGATGCTACTTGATGCATATGTAAGAGCAGAATTTGAATAATGTGCTTAGGGTAATTATGAAATTTCATGTGTGAGGTTTTGACATCCCCTCTGTGAACAGCAGTGAGGGTTCTGAATAGAAACAGAAAACGGATTCCTTGGTAAATGAATCCTGATTTGCCCCTGCATAAATGTCCAGTGGTGTTACGGTAGTCTGAATGGTTGGCTAGTTTGCCACCCAGATAAAACCAACCTTACAAGTTAGAAGTTATCCTGACAATAACCCCTGTAAATCCATCACACCTGACCAAATGGAACCAGCGTGACCAGCAAGACCTAGCATTAACAGCTAGAACCTGCCTGACCAGCAAGAACAAGCCTGACCAGCTAGAACCAACATTTACATGCCAAAAACCTTCTAAAACCATCAAAGCTGAACAGCTAGAGCTACCATGATCACCTAGAACCAGCCTGACAGTTAGAACTACCCTGATCAGCTAGAACCAGTCTGTCAAATTGGATCTACCATGAGCAGCTAGAACCAGTCTGACCAACTGGAACTACCATGATCAGCTAGAACCCACCTATACCTGTCCAACTATCCCAACACCACCAAATCCGACCAGTAAGAACTAGCCAAATCAGCAAAAGCTTTCCTGATCAACAAGCACCAGCCCGAACATGTCCAAAACCCATCTAAAACTACAATGCCCGACCAGTTTGTCCCAGTCTAACTGGTAGAACCAACCTATGTCCAAAACCCCTTTAAATCCATCTAATCTGACTAGATAGGACCAGTTTATACCTGCCCAAAATGGTTCTAAAACCATCAAACCTTTCTAGCCTGACCAGCTAAACCTAACTTACCGACCCAGGCTGGTTTCGTCGTTGTTGTTATTTGTTTTTTTTTTTCAGTTCTTTCCCAGTTTTCAGTTTTTGTGTTTAAACTCCCATCATACTGAATCATTATTCCTTGAAGAAATTAAAGAGATTCTTGAAGTCTGCAGGGCAAAACAGATCATGTTGTCTGACGTGGCGTTTACTTTAAATTTAGTTTTTACTCTGTGTCTCTGATGTCATTTGTCAAATATTCTCACTAAGTGGTTGATGCATTATGCTTTTGGGTTGTTTCTGTCCAGCCATCTGTTTGTTTCTCCTCATTAACGCGATATCTCCAGTACGAATGGTCGAATGTTTGTAGGATTTCTTTAGAATTTGTCATTGTAACCAGCAGATAAAGATCAGATAAAGGTCACAGCAAGGTCAGACGTTGAAAAGGCTTTTTCTTCAATAGCTTCCTCTGCTGTTTGAAGTATATTTTTAGGGTATTTCAGTTTCAGGCGTACACGTTGCTGGCGATGGAGTCAATCCCACCGTCCACGGTACTGGCTTCGAGTTCTACTCGTTTCCTCAACAATCCTGCCTATTCCGTTATTCATTAATGAACACCTGAAGTGTATACATTTTATTCCACTTATGTTTTATTCCACTTCACTTCCACCTCAGCAATTTGTCAATGATCACATTTTAAATGAATTAGAAATTCACATCAATTAAATAACGATATGCTGTTTATATGGTTTTATCATTGCATATATAGAATATATATATATATATATATATATATATATATATATACACGCTATTATCCATATTTCCATTAATGGCTACATTTTGCCTGATATAAAGTGCATGTGTAAAAATCACGCACACGTCACATGAAAGTTTTTTGTCATTGCAATAATGCCTTATTAACTAAAATGATTATCCCTGTATTAAGTATGCTGGAAGGCCATTTACGCTAGACGATATGGGAACATTAAGACTCCTGACGTTGTCCTGACAAGGACAGAGGAGATATTCTCGTATTAGCATTCCTCATTTTCCTTCCACAGTTTGAGGTGCATTAGCTGAAGGCTTTAAATCTAAATCAGAGTCCGGGGTCGATATTGTCCACGGAGCAGTTCAGTAGTATACCAGTCAGAAATCTATGTCTGCTTGTGCTTTAGTTAAAGCGATGTGCTAGTCTTAAGGTTATTTCCCTCAGTACACACTGAAAATAAATTGTGACAGATCAATCCTTTTTGTCAATATGGCCCGGTTCACAAGGACATTTCACCATCCTTTACCAAACACATTGATATGCACCGCTGCTTTGTTGGAGGCAACGAGATCAATTCTTTTCCCCTGCACTTGACCAGGATTGGGAACCGAAAACACTGAAACAGGTGAGCTGTTAGATACGCTGACTTTTGAAACAGAAAACACTGCATCATTTTATGTATTGATGTCTGTAATCGGTCAATAGACTACTCCTATTGAGAATAATGTCCTTGTCAAACACTAATGCATCTTTGGAGAAATGGGTTTGTAAGACTGTAACTGGTCTCATGACTACTAATTTATAAAAATTAGGATGTTAAAAAATGAACGATTTGGTTGTGAAATTAGTATTAGCGGGAAATCGAAAGAAATTGCACTATCGAGGGGAGAAAAATGGCAATGTGTAAGAGTTGAAAGTATATGCGGGTACAGATTTATTATTACTGTTTTTTTTATTATTAATGAATTTCTATGTCAAAATAAGGCAATTATTTGTTTCTAGTTAAAAATACTAAGTAAGTGCTCGTAATAGTATAATGGTATTTAAAAAAATTAATTTTTGTCTGTATTGTTATATTCTTCTGTTAACTCAGTGGTCATACTTTACCTAAACAAATATTTCAGTATAATTAAAATATATGGATGAACAGTGGAGGCCGTTTGGCTTTAAGACCCATGATCCTATCCTATCTGTAAGATTATTGAGAATTATTATTCCGAAACAAATAAATGAAAATGGGTTATAAGAGAAACTGGGCAAGTAATAAATACAATCCCAGTAAATAGGTCATATTTTAGCACAAATTGTTACATAATCAATAAAAAATAATATATGTCTACCTATTAATCTGTCTAACCCTAGATCTTTTTTTTAATATGTAAGCTGCTCAACATTACATAACTCAGTATGAAGAGATTTATAAACACGAACAAAGGAAATAAAAATCAAATGTTAATGTTAAATGTTAAAAAGGTCCAGATGGTTAAGTATCTAATGATTGAGCACATTTAGATGCAAACTCACTTCTTTTCTCTCAGAACCGGTTTTAACTGCATTAACTGATGGTGAACGTTTATTAAGCACAGAAATGACAAATAAGTGACATGATCCAGGAATGTACTATGTGTTGTTGAACTTCAGCAGATGTTTTTCCGTTAGCTAGGAGGTTAATCACGCATGTAGCGCTTATCCAAAGTCTTTAATACTTTCTGTTCAAAGCGACTTTTAATGTCACCCATACTTTTTTTTTTCTCTTTTCTTTTTTTATGGCCCAGAGTTTGCTTTTGGTTTCTTTATATAAAGACCCCCCTTGGCTCACTGCAGCCACACACACACACACACACACACACGTGGTTTAGAGGCTTTGGTTTGTCCTCCGTGTCTCTGTGGCCTGCTGAGATCTCAGCAAATGAAGGTAACCTGCGAGCGTGAGGAATCTGACAGATCCCCCACTGCTCTACCCATAATGCATCAGGTTGCCTCAAACCTCACATATGCTTTGGGCTGAAAGTTCTACAAATATCCATACGGATCTCCCCCAAATTGATTCAAACTCCAGACGACTAAAAGCTTCTTCCTTTTTCTCGGATTTTGTCGAGTGACTTCGTGAAGCCTTCAGTGACACACTGTATAGGTTCTAGGTTCCTTATATTGTCTTGAATTATTACATATATTACCACAAATACATGAAATGACTGACACCAGTTCACTGATGCATTACAAACACATTCGCACATATAGTAAAGGGGCAAATACTTTTGGGCAACACCGTGAGATTGATTTGTGGAGATTTGTATTGAGATTAAAATCAATACATTAATCTTTGAAAACCCCCTATGAAAACGTAAAGCTTCCGTGAAACGTGGAGGCAGGGTGTGGCAGGGCCAAGGAAGAACCCAGGGAATTTTGGAGCTGACGTCGCAAGATACGGCGTATCGGCTCGGCGGACGTTTGCGCTCGACTGTGTCGTGCATCTTAAAATCCAGTAGACGGCAGTAATGGTCAATAATGACAAAACATAGCCAGTGTAGGAATACGATGACTGAAATATATCCGGACGTATAAATTGGTTTAACCCTAACCCTACTCAGTCCACGATAGATCCGCAGTAATGTGTAAGGTGACGCAGTTAAGTAACTATAGCACGCGCTTTGCCTTAATGTACCGTATGAGTCACGGAAAGCTTTTTTTTCTTTCTTCTTTTCCTCCTCAATTTTTCAAAATATTCGAATAAAACCTGACGTTCCATTGTGACAGCTGCAATTTCCTGCGCGGACAGAATCCCATCAGTAGCTAAAGATGATGGCGCCTGGACTGCTCGAGCTGGCACACACTGCCATGATCACCGCCCATTACAGCTCCATTACAGTTAAGAGATGTGAAAATCCTATCTGGCTAAAACACACATGCACGGCTCGGCCGATCGCCAAGGAAAGCCGTACGGATTAGTTTGGCTACAGAGAGTCACTGCAGTAAATTTGAGCTCGGATGAAGTGCAGCGACTTTCCCTCAGCAAGGACAAGAAACAAACCCTAAAGCTTAAATACTGTTGATTTTACCAGCCGCAGAACTTATAGAGACGTGCTCATATTTAAAATGCCAATGCTAGGTAACGTTCGTGTAAAAACTCCACTTTTAAATAATGCAAAATAAGTTTTCCCTGTCCTGCGCCTCGGCCGGTATCACCTCGGCTGAAAATATCGGCGACGTGTCAGCTGCCGAGGCGTTGTTTACTGCAGCGGCTCCTCAGAGTGTTAATGCGTGTTCGCCCCTTTCTCACACGCCGCAGTGCCTCTCGAGCGTCTCCCTGCATATGTTTGGCTTCTCCGTTCGCCAGCGCATTTCACTAACGCTGAAGGACGAGCTGTCAGCTGGAAACTCGCCCTCAGTCTGGCTCCAGCTCCGAGCGTCACTCGACCTGCTCTGTCTCTCCTGCGGGAAGATCTAAATACACACCCACACAGCCACACGCACACACATATGGGGAGAGCTAAATACATCTTTAACCTCTAGAAAAGTTTCGTTTAAGGTAACATAAGCGTTAGGAGAAATTCTTATGTAGGTGTAAACATTGTTGATGCTGTTGAAGAAGGGATTTTTTGGTGAAAAACGCTCTATGGGCAAAACAACAGGAAGTTTGACTTGTTATTTCAGTTTAACAGCTCATTATTTTCAGTTCACAAGTGAAGACGTTACACCATCGGTAGCAAGTTGTTATCAAAATAGACAGCAGGATCATCATAGAATTCTGTTTGAGTTTTAGGAAAAACTGGAGGGGAAAAAAAAACCAAAACAATATCCGGGATAATTGTTACCTGGAAAACAGCACGAGAAATAATTATAAACTCATTTTCAGTCATTGATTGTAGATAGCGCGGTGTTAAATATTAAATAAAGTTGAAGAGTATGACATCATATGGTATCATACGGTATATAAAACGAAATAGAGTTACAGCACGTTATGCATTATTTGTGGCTCGGTTTGGTTGATAGATAAAATTTCTCCAAAAAAAAAATAAAATTCATCCACTGCTTAAATTTAGTGAAATAAATGCAAAAACAATTGACAGAATTTTCATTAAATTATAAAAAGTTTTTAATTATTTCACATTAAAATACAAACAAACAACTGGTTAATTCTAAATTACTCGGGATCGGGGTCGCAGTGGATCCGGAGCTTATCCCGGGAATGCTGGATACAAGGTGGGAAGAGTGACATCTTCCCTACTTTAAAAAAAAAAAATCTTTATATTGGATAGTAAGAAAATAACCGATGTAATATTACTCACTGTTAATTTGATTCTATGCAAACATAGGACTACTCAGATTAATTATTTTTTTTATCATTGTTTTTGCTAATTCAAGCTAGAAAGAGCACTAGCACACTAGAATATAATTATCCTACCTTTAAGTGTTCTTATCTATTTAAAAAAAAAAAGGTCTGCCAAAAAAAAAAAAAAAAGATTTTAAGAGTTAAAAAAAATCTAGAAACCAGTTTAATAATCTTATATTTGGTTTACATATTTCACCATGTTCGCCCGAGAGGATGTCATTATTTCTCTGCAGTGCGGTGTCTTTAGAAGAGTCCTCCTGAGACGCCTCGGCTTCAGCTCCTCTCTGTAGTCTCCTTCCTCTGACTAGAAACTATTCCAGGCTCGGCAGTTTTCAGGCAGGCCCGAGGATCCTCGCTGGACCGTTACGTGTTCCTGAAAGAGCTGAAAGCGAGAAAAACTGCTCCTGGTGGACTTTCTAAGCTTAAGCTGAGGAATGTCTAGTCCAGGAACAGAACCTCACTGAACTTTTAGTATCAACGTATGTTTGAGTTAAAGCTTTGATTTTTGCTTGATATGGCCTGAGCCGTGCTTCAGCTTCTAATTCAGGAGGTAATAGGATGTAAGTGGATTCAGAATGATCAGAAACTATATTCAAGATCCAAAAGGAAACAAATAAAAAGAGGAAGAGGAAGTAAGCAAGACCAAAGTGGTCTTTTGTGGGCGTGTAGCGAATGCTGCTGTCGTTGTTTGTGGGCGTGGCCTGTCCAGTGGTGTTAAGAAATCGTAGTATCAAAAATCGTTTCATAGAATTGATACATTTGCGAGGCATTTTTCGGTGTGAATGTCAGAATTACGAAGAAAAGAAATGATAGGGTCGAGTTATAACGTTTTTTTTTTTAAATCTAAGTCTTGAAACTTGTAATATAGAGTTTATAAGAATTTCAGAACAGAATGTTTTTTTATATTACTTTTTCAGATCAGTCTCTGAGAATGTTTTTGCTTTACTTCATACATCTCTCTCTCTCAGTTCTTTAATCCGAAGTTGTATTGCTGTTGTAGCGTCGTAGCATTCTCCAATCTTACATGGTTTCCCTTTAAAAGGTTTTGACCCGAGAAATTTGCTATCTGGAGTCACAGGCCGAACAGGACGAGTAAATCGGCGTGCAGGTTCTGCACCTCACCGTCTCAAGGTTCAGCGAGTGTAATATTGAACAGCTGTGTGTGTGTGTGTGTGTGTGTGTGTGTGTGTGTGTGTGTGTGTGTGTGTGTGTGTGTGTGTGTGTGACTTCATGTGTGTCTGTTGTGTAAACAGGTAAACAGGACGGAACAGTGGTTAAAGTTTAAAAACTCATGGACTGATGATTTTTTTTTTCCTGTGTCTAATCCACTGGGAGAAGATTACCGATCCACATAGCAGCGAGTTTTTGGCATTTTGAGAAGAATTTGAAAATTATTGAACATACTACTTTTGCCAAGGGTTACAATCTGACTTGAAGGAAAAAGCACAGATTTTGCCATTCTGAGCAGATGCGAATGTTTTCCAGGTTGAAATGTGCTCATTTCCGTCCAGCACGAACGGAATTCCCAATTTCACACCCAGCGTTATTCCTCCATGGAAAAAGATTGGATTGTCCAAACCTGACGCCTCACCGCGTAATGAAAATTTTCCAACAAGGTTCATTTTTAACTCCGTATTGTGATTGTGTCAAAGCCAGATTCTCAAATTTTGGTCATAAAAGCAGCAATAAAGTAAAGAGAAAAGCAGAGTACAATTTAAACCGTTTGTTCTTAAATAAAATCGGAAATCATTGATACAAGAGGAAGATGTGTTTCTTCAGGCCTTATTCTGAATAATGTGGTCACCGAGAGCCAAAACTGCAGGACAAGATCACAATTAAGAAAGAAAAACGAAACTAGCGCAAACTTCAAACAGTTTAAAAATTACAATAAGTATTTTTTATTCTTTTACAATGAATCCTCTTGCATCTGCTAGCATGATACTACCACCACCATGCTTCACAGTGGAAATGGCTTACTGACAAACGCAGCTATCAGGAATGTTGTGGTGTAACAGGCAATAATAAACTTCGGGATATGCGGTTATAGGAAAACAATCGACTTCAGGGTGGTGGAAGTAACTCCACAACAGCACGGCTGCTAAGGAGCGTTTTATTCCTTACCTAGTGCAGTAAATAATGTCAATTTGAGACTCATATTTTGAACACGGATGCTTACAGTGTCTTCCAGCCGCTGTTCTGATGTTACAGCAACGTGCAGCTTTGGGAGTCGCACAATAAAACGCCTCATTGATTATGTCCGAGTCAGCGTTTCTAAACCTCCTTATCTGTTTAGTGGAACGAGATCATATTCCACAGCCACATGTTCCGGTAAAGAAGACTTCATTTATGTTGTTCTGTGAGGGCAGATCGTAAACGTTACATTCTCACTCCGGTCTTTAACTAGCCCTTCAATACGATGTGCATTTCTATTAGTATTGGCACTCCGTGTAGGTTTTATTGGCCAGCCCTAAAGTACAAAGCAACGCAGGCCATAAACGACGCCTGTCTCACTTGCAGATTCTCCTAATCATTTCACGCATGACGAAATAATGAGTTATAATCTAGTAGCTAATAGAAATAGCAACGATATCGTGAAATAATGAAATATTTCATTGGAACGACATATAGGATATTAAGGAGATAGTAATAAAGTTGAAATAACCGCAATAAGAAATTGAAATGAAGTGTTAAGTCAACATCCGCAGGTAAAAACATATTAAGTCAAAATAACAGCCAAATGACTTGAAAAGTTAGTAAGTTAAAATAGTAGCATTGTTACTGAATCAAGATATCGAGAAATTAAGTCGAAATAATGGCATCAACTTTCAGCAACTTTTTAATCACAACTAGAATTTGCATAAAAACTGAACAAAAAATTGTGGAGGGAAACAATGTCCATTTTTTTCATGCCATATTTGTAAAGATTTTTGTGGTGAAACAACTAGCCTTCATCTGCCCCTGAGGAGAAGGGTTTGGAACCAGAGGAGAACATTACTGCGTATCACATCTGAACACATCTCATCTCTGCAGTGCCCAATCAGCGTTAACAAGATTACTGATGCGCCAGAGCGACGTACATCTGTTAATGTTGACCACAATGATATTAACCACCATGTCTCAGGCTGCTTCGGGATGTTAATGGCCTCCACAAATCATCTTCACCGTGTCCACTGTAAAGCTCTTAGCATGTGAAATGAATCATCAGAGTACTATATGAAAAACTGTCACGTATGTAGTCAAAGAAGCTGGGAGGAAAACTAAGATGGCCACGGAGCGGAGCAGGGGGGGGGGGGGGGGGGGGGGGGGGGGGGGGGGGGGGGGGGGGGGGGGGGGGGGGGGGGGGGGGGGGGGGGGGG
>JAQQZR010000003.1:20868221-20882022 GCA_030068235.1 Notoglanidium macrostoma | reverse complement strand
CCGAAGATGCTGGGATTGGCTCCAGCTTCCCCGCCACCCAGACGGATAAAGCGGTATAGATAATGGATGGATGGATGATCTTTGTCTCATTTTCATTCAAAGTCTTGGCCTTGACTGCTTTAAGACTCGCTCTTGATTGGATCTCTTGGTTAGTCCTGTTCTTAAACCTGACAACGGAGGGTTTCTGATTACATCCCTACTTAGCCAACAAGACCTGCTGAAGAGATCATACAAAAGGATCAAATAAAATAAAAAAATCCATTTCGTTTCCAAGATTCCTGTGCTCTGTAATGCCTTTGGTGATTTAAGAGAATAATTACAGCACATTAAGGTTTCCATCCACAAAAGCCCAAAGGTGCTTCACTCTGGCTAAGTCGAGGCTCTCTGTAGGGAAACACAGAGACAGCAGTGTTTCCCGTGTCGAACGAAGCACCTGCAGGCCTTGACTTTGACTCGTGCTGTCCTGGATTTCCATCACTCTTCTCGGAATGTAGGACACCAACTTGGGTTTCTAGTTCAGCGAAAAACTCCAGGACAGAACAAAACACATAGCAGAGATAAGATGCCACCGCAGCGTACCTGCTGCTATACCGATCTACTGAAATCACACAGTTTTCTGCTCAATGAGGTTGCCTTAACCCACTTCCCGGCTCCATCGTCGTCAACGGAGGTGAGAAGGGTGGACTAGGTGGAGCAGAAAAATACACAAATTGTTGGGCAGCTGATGTGAATATTTATAAGTTGAAGCGATGAAGCTGACCGCCTCGGGTGCCACGTGAATATTTTATGAGCGGACTATTTGTGTGTTTTAGAAGACACTGATTAATGTATAATGGTACCTGGCAAGCCTACAAAAATTATTCTAACTGGATAACTGCACATGATAGACATGCAGTTACTTTCTTTCGGGCAGACGGAGCAGCTCCATAACGTTATCAGTTCATCAGAGAATCCGGAAACCGTGTTTGGTACGATTATATAAGTTCGGCGTGACGGAGAAGGCGCTCGCAAACGCATGTCACGTCTCGCGTTCACCCCGTCAGTGCGTATATCAAACTCTCGGCACCGGGCATGTGAAGGGATGCACTCCGTCTCCGTCAGAGAAAGAGGAACTTGTTGTAACCTTCGGCTCGGCGCAGGAAGCATGATGAAATACAACACCTGCATGAGGATCAGAGAGGGAACTCGGGAGGCTGGAGATGAGAGAGCTGCTTTTTATTCCGAGCATGAAGGAGCGAAGGACGCAGGCAGAGAGGAACTTCAAAAAAAAGCGTAACATTTCTCACAGAAGAAATTCTGAAACAATGACCTCATAAGAACGACAACAAGGACAAGAATACATCAAGCAGAATCATTTAGTCATGTAGGAAATATGAGAGGATTTTCTATCAATATATATTTTGTTTTCTTGGCATTCTGAAGGTCTGCTTCTACTTATCGCGGCATGAAATGTTTATCAACACACAAAAAACCACACTATTAAATGCGTGAGCGTGAAGGTTTGCCAGCAAACCCTGAACAGCTTCCAAAATGCAAAAACATAAACTTATTTTTGCCAAAAAAAAGGGGGTTTGATTTTAGGTAGAAATTAATCAAAGTTAAAACAGGACAATCATCTTTATTATGTTCATTTAGTTAAATTGTGTGTAAATTAAACTGGTAAATAAATTGTAAAGTGTAATAATGTAAGTTCATTGATAAATTGTTAACCCTTTGCAGCTGCGTTTTTAAATGTAAACAGCTTCTCTTTGATTGGCTAATATCCAACTCTGTCCTCCGCACCCATCCACCAGTCAGCACAAAGCTATTTACATATTTAAATTCTAAGACACACCCCCCAAATCAGTCTGTTTTATTCCATAGGGTTTAATACCATGTTAAAACGGCATGAGAAAGAAGAAGGCGTTTATTTTTTCAGTGAAAAACCGCGCAAACTTTATTCCCCGAGATGCTTCTGTGATGTGAAATAAGTGACAAGGGGTATAATAAGTCTCCTTTAAACTTTCATTACTCATTAGCTTTGCTATTAAAGAAATACAAGTGTGTGTTATTTTGTGAAGAAGAATTTTACTTCGTGTAACAGTTATGGAAGGGGTTTCCAGTGTCAGCGCTGTCAGAGATAAAGCTGGAACTTTAACACTATCAAATACGATCCTATACTAATAATATTAGGAGTGTGATTGTGTGTGTGTGTGTGTGTGTGTGTGTGTGTGTGTGTGTGTGTGTGTGTGTGTGTGTGTGTGAGAGAGAGAGGTATACTGTATCAGGATCTGATGAAGGTCAGTAATGTAGCTCAAAGATTTTCAGTATTGCAAAAACAAAGTCCTATATAGAATTATGAACAAGTATGTGTGAGTGGTTGCCAGATCAGCTGCTATGGGTCAGTGTGTTTGCATGTTTGCTTTGCTGATTCAGATGTACTTCATCACGCCTTTCCGAAAGTCGCACATCAGCTCTTTTACACATTCGCTGTTCCTGCGCTGTCCGATTACAGCGTCTGGAAATGCTCTTTTCCTTTTCACAAGAGTTTTAGCTAGATAATTCTTCTCCATTCGCACCTCAGCGCTGTTGAATTCTGGATTCCGATTGGTCAGAAAGTGCAGCTGAAAATCACAGTTTTATCTCAACGTGGTTGCTTTACAATGTTTCTATAGCAACAGCTCATTCACAGGTTGCTCTGCTAATAAGAAACAGATAAATCATGGATATGGTGATGTTTTCTGTAATTGGATTAACCTTCATGGAAGGAGTCTCCAGTGTCAGTGCTTTGTAGCAGTGTTTTTTGTTTTGTTTTGTTTTGTCCTAGAATTGTAAGAGCATAAAATCAAATATACAGAATCCTTGATCTCTCAGAAATGAGGATTTAATGTAGGATAAAGCTCTGGTCCAGTTCAGGTTGGCTTTTAAACAGTGCCTATTTGCATGCTAATTGTGTGTCGTGCATTAGCCTCTCTTCAGTAGAGCGGGGCTAATAATCACGAGTAGCCCTGCTGTGTTTAATATGGAGGATTATTTGAGTCATTTCCAAAATCTCTTTCACCGAGTCATTAATTTCTTTCTGCGGCATCACATCCCAATGTGGTCACGAGAAGCTCAAGGTCTTCATGTACAATGCTGTTAAAGCAGTTTAGCCTGACCTAACACTTCACACTGTGTCCTCTTATTTAGCGTATTTTTAGTGCAACGCTAGGCAGGATGTTGCAGTTATGCTGAGCTTTTGTCCAAAAAAAAAAATAAATAAGAAAGGGAAAAAAGAAATTAGACCTTTACACAAAGCTCAGCACTACATCTTGACCTGCCAACAGCAATCTGCCAGTCCAAACACACGCCCAGATTATACGTGATCCGTGGGAATTAAGAGCTTTCTAGAAATCTCTTTCTGTGCTTTCAGGATTATATCAGCATCAGAGACAAAGAGAAATTAAAACTGAGCAGAATGTGGTTTGTTCTTCTTATCCCCGGAGATGGACAGAGCTAAGCCAACAACGCTAAACTTATCCGTGACTTGTAGCCATCGCTGGAGGGGTGATTTATTCTCAAAGGACATAAAACAATCATATAGAAATGCTCATATTTGGTCGATTTGTATGGAATTCCCATGCAATCATAGATGAAATATTACTGGACTGGTAATTTGGACGTGATGGTCATGACTTTCATTAGCTTTAGGGCGTATTCGCGTACCAAGCCCGAGCAGGTTTGACTAGTGTGATGGCTGCATACCGTGCTCAGGCGTGGCTTACTGGAAGTGGTGGGCTCGGGTGCGGTTAACTGGGTTCAGGCACTGTACACATCAGTGTGATCGCAAACACAAGCACAGAACTGAACACCAGGTCACGCACTTGATCAAGGTGGATCCAGAGTCTATCCCAGGAACACTGAGTGCGAGGCTGGAATACACCCAGGAGAGGCCTTGGATTCAGTGAAAACCCTGACCAGGATATATCTAGCCAATGCAATTAACATATTTCGAAAAGGAAACAAGTTTAAACCCTAACATACATATATATATCTACCTTCATTGACTGTACAAAGGGGAGTCCCTGGTGCACCACTGTCAGGGGCAACAAACTTGTTTGTACCTCAATCATTTGCATACAATCACGAATTCCTACAAGTCTCCTTGTTCTAATAGTTGGGAATGTTAGACTTAGCTTTTCTTGAGACTTAAGTCATGAAATCTCTCTGGTTTGAATTTCCTGCAAAATGTTCGGGTTTGTCTGACAGATTTTCTTGGCTCTCCTCTTAGATAGCAGCAGGTCTATTTGGATTTGGTGCAGTTCTTTTTATTTGAGATTCAAAAACCCAGCCAAAACAGGTTATGCCTCAGTATCTCACAGCAAGCCTTGATTTATTACTGCAGGAGTTGTGCATTTCCTGGAAATGAGTACATTCCCTTTCCTCAGTCACTTTGATCTCTCTGAACATCGAACAATCTGTGTGTGGGGTTTTTTTTTTTTGTTTGCTTTTTTGAGATTCTGTTACCTTTAGTCTGATGCTGCATGATACCGAAGAAGCAAAAAATGATGATATTGCGATTGCATTGCTCCATAATTTGCTTGCGATATTAAATTCAATCTGTGGACACTATGTTGTGCATTATGTTTAAAAATGAAAGTTTCTTTCACGTCATGCCGAAGCGACGTTTTGATCTAAACTGGAACCTAATTGGTCAGAAATAAATGGTAGTGTGTCATCTGTATATTACAGTCCTCTAACCATCAAGAAAGATTAATAAACGATTTATAATTAAGTTCTTTTTTGCTCCTATTAGATTTAATCTCATTCCTATTACCTCTAGGCATTATTTAAATCATTTGCTCACAATAAATGCAGATACTGAAGCTCCAGTCACAGCTGCCTCATTTCCATTGTAGTTATTTCCTTTCTATCTCGCAACCTGTCTCCCGTCTGCGTAATAATCCCTAATTCGTCGGGAAAATATTTCACCTTTATTAACCTTTCCGCTCTCATGATCTTCATGATGTATAATTACCTTTCAGACCTGCTCTACAGTTCACTGACATTTTTTCTCAACAAGTTTGAACTTTTGCCATTACCCAGAAACCAGCGGACAGTTCCCTGACCCCGAAGTCAAGAGTTTCGGGTGAACCGCGTGTGGAACTTTCCGGAAAATCAATCGGAGTTTTTGCAGGACAGTAACGCGCTGAATCTTAATTAGATCTGAGCAAGGAAACAGTTCAGAATAATGATATATACGGAATGTATTATTATCAGGAAATGAATATAGAACGATACGTCAGGTTCAGATTATATATCCGTATTCAGAGTCTGTGGTTTAAATAATACAGTTACATTTATAAGAGGAAAGTTCCATATATTTAGAGTTAGGTTAAGATCCTTCAAGTGATTTTTCTTGTGTAGAAGGGTCTGAGAAGCTTTTAGACCACTGCCATAAACATAGAAACACACAAACTTAAAATTGGGTTGGGAAAAAGGGGATAGAAAATACTGACTTCCATTCGAACTTAATTGAACAATGGGATGAAAACTACAAATTTGGATCAACTGAACAATATGGCTTCCACCTTCATTCAGCAACATGCAAAACAGCACATCTACTACTAGTACAAGATACTAAATCGAGGTGTATTTTCGGTGGACTTTACAGTGACGACGCTAATAAATAAGTCATTAATAGTGTCTTATTTAACCGATTCACTTGCATGCGTTTGGGACGAAACCGGAGAACCCGGAGGAAACCGACACAAACACAGGAAGAACATGCGGAACTTGACACAGGCACAAACCCAAGCTCAGGATGGCACCAGTGACCCTGGAACTGTAAGACAGTAATGCTACTTGCTCTGTCACTGTGTTAAGTTAATAAAAACATGCACCATGAGACGATGTGAACCTGCTGGGCTCCACTGGATAATTCATGCCACATGTTTCACCGATTCTGAATCCGCTCTCTTCAATTCACTGTGACAGCATTAATTTCATGCTTTGCTGGGTTTAAGAGCAGTGCTGTCCTTGCACGTGTAAATGTAGTTACCTGTTTGGTATGGATCTCGCATCAGAGCCAGCGACTAGGGTCCGTACCGCCGGGGGGGGACCAAGGTGTATCGAGGGTAAGCCGTCCTAATCAGAGACACTGCTAATTTTGAAAAGTATATTATAAATATTTTATAGTTCAAATTAAATAAAAAACACTTCCGTTTGTCCTTCTAACTGCGGACACGTTTTCTTCACAGGAGAGCGCGTCGCATTAAGACAAACACTGGCACTATTTTTGTTAAATCAAAATAGTAAGCTGCAAATTGAAGTTGTAAATAGTAAATGCACGCACATTAGGATTCCATATCTCAGAATATGAATTTTTGAATACAATGCAAAATAGTGCGATGTGCTATTTTGTAATCCGCAACATAAGGTGCGAAAGCCTTATTTTTAATTGTCCAGAATTAATATGATAATTTCAACTAAGAACACACATGCTGCAGTATTTTAGCAACCAGTCAGATTTATGGCAACGCTTGATATATTCTCAAAAAAAGGTGCTTCTATCCTTCGTCTATTCAGGTTTAAAGGCATTAATATTTGTGCTTAACGGTATGGATCTGTTTAAAAAAAATTTATCTCAGACATGTCTACTCTGGAAAATGCCGGCACCCTTGGAGAAGCAGGTGATTTTTAATAACCTGAGTGAAGAAACTCAACTTGAGCAGGCGCTTAACCCGACACTGAATACGAGAAACCTTCCTACTTTTCCGCTTAAGTTAAACGCTGATGATCTTCAGCAAGAAGAAAATTTGATTTCAAATGAAATTGTTTATAGAGGAAGCCATCTGTAGTCAGTCACATAAATACTTTGCTTGGCTTTTGGGTGTACGCTATATATTTTTAATGGCTTTTTCATAAGCAGGAAAGCCTTGAGTGTGCCACTTCTTTGTAATTCTTGTTGCGTTGAAACTTGCACTTTAGTCAGCTTTGATTTATGGACCCCTTCCTCTAATTGATCTCTTTTAAATTTGTGAACCTCTTCCTGCGCAGCAACTCCATTAAGTTTAATCACTGCAGTTTAATGTTAATTATTGCAGTCTGAAGTAATATAAATCTCTTTAATAAGAATTTCAAGTTCTCTTTAATAACCTATGCTACACAATAATTAATAAAGCTTGTTTTATTGATGTGATGAACCGGAAACTAAGATGTTCCGGACAAGCACATTCTTCTTTTTTTTAAACGACTGTTACATTGGGAAAGTTTAGGGAGAGCCAGTGGGTTGTGTTGAAATTGTTTTTTTTTTTTTTATCAGATATCACTAGAACCGAACCTTACAATTTCTGTTCTTATACCTTTACTAAATTTCTCATCTTGTAACAAAGGACTCGGAGAGGATTTACTGGGGAAAAAAACTCAATAGAGTCCAGGACAATAACAGAAATCCACAAAAAACAATCAGAGACAAAACAAGATCCAAAAATGTGGTTAAGGATTAGGTCATGGTCAGTTTTACAGAAAAAAAAAAGGGGTCGTTTCATCGTTCAAGGACAAAGCGAACATGGTCATACACAAACGCTCCATCCAAAAACTCCAAGGCTTAACACCTTTCTTAAAGTCCAGGTGGTTTATATAGGTAGCAAACAGGAAGTGCCGGAGAAAACAAGGAAGTGCAATAGAATACAGAGAAGGGTGCCCTCTGGTGTTCTGGAGTGAGCTGCTGGTTCCACGTTTCCTGAATTAGCGTCGATGCTGTATCGGACCAGCTGCTTTGCTGCATGGCTTATTTTTTAATCTATGCAGATTACTCAGCGACTGTCTTTGGGTTGTTCGAGGCTGAGAGGCCAGTATGCTTGCACTGTTTAAGTGCTTTGCCCTTTCCAGGGCAGTATTTGTGGAGATAAAACTGTCAAGAAAGGACTAAAACACTACGTGTCATGCTATTATGGGAAAATAATCAATGATGGCATGGTGTGATGAAGCAGGGATACTCAGATGTTGAATATTGTTCATCCTGAAGGGGTTTATTCGTCTTACGCTACTGCAATTTGCCAGTAATTACGATCTGACTTGAAATGTTATTGGAAAGTCCATAGTACTTACAATTTACATTTACATCTGTATCTCAAAATCATGTGTTTCTTTGCATCAAACAGCCTTTAATTGTTGTTATACTTGATGTTATACTTATACTATACTTGATAATCATGCTTAGTAAGATTTATTTTTATTTCCCTGGAAATCTGTCAGATCAGGACTCTCGTGAACAATTTACTGATCTCAAAGTCGTTATATTCTTTTCTCCCTCGAGTTTACTCATTCCAGATGTCATTTGCACTGCATAAACCATCCACAACACGCCCACTAACTGTGCATAATTGATCAAATTAGCCTCTTTCTTACACATATTAATAAACCAGTGCCTGAGATGGCTAAAATTGATCGATCCAGCTGTCAAGGGAAGCAGGATGTACGTTTACCCTATTAAAAAAAACAAAACAAAACAAAAAAACTCTGATCTGGTCCAATGCTTTTCTGGCGCATTAATTAGATATCGAAAGAGCACTGATCCCACCCACAGGGTTCATCAGCTGGAATGGTAGACATGCTAGTAACTGAAGGTTTTTAGTCAGAAAGGTTGCTGGTCTTTAACCCCCAACTGCTTCCTGATGTCAGGAAAGGGTTATCATTTTTTTCATTAAGCATTAAGCATGTCAAGAGTCTACCAACGTGTTAAAATAGGACTATATTTTATTTGTCAGTTATCATAAAGGAATTACGCACTTGTCATTAGTGCAGCTCTTTAATGTAGTGTTATTTTTCAACCTGTGAGAATGCTGTGGGGAAAAAAAAATACTTAAATGAAAACAAAATGTAAACCCTGAGATTATCTTCCTTATGTAGGAAAGGGAAAGGTTTAAAAAATAAGCGGAGTATAGGTTTATTGTTCCGTAAAAAGAAAAAGAAGAAGGACAATACTTGATATGCATTTCATATGATCTGCAAATCTGCAACTGCATCCACTTCACATGACTGGATATATTTCCAATAGCGTCTTCATATTTCTACACTGGCTATGTTTTGTCACAAAGTTTGTCACGCTGTTAAGCGCAGACGTCCTCCAAGGCCACGTGCCTTGGCCGTTCCTTGCTTTAGGCTAAGGCCAAGAACAATAGAGAAACAAAATCCGTAGATCCGCCCCCTGACTCAGATCAGTTCCAAATTGTAGTATGTTTTTCCTTGGCCCATTCTACACCCTTCCACCAAATTTCATGGAAATTGACTCAGTATGTTTGGTACAAGCATGCTCACAGTCAGAACAAACCACACTGAAAGCATAACCTTATTGGCGGAGGTAGAAATAGCATTATACAATTTTAGTGTGCTTTAGTGCCAACTTTGACATCACTGGGTTTATTCAATCTCATATAAATCAGATTATTAACTGGATTAGAGTAACAGGATGCTTTAGACCTGAACAATTTGTTTTAGAGATGATGGTCATTAGTTATGTCTCGGAGGTCGCCTCTTTGTGGGGCTGTTAAATAACAGCACTGAGCTACAATCTATCACTGTGAAGCTGTGTTTGAGGTACAGTAGTGAGAGTCGAGAAGTGAGTAGAGAGAGAAAATGCTAATCATACATAACTATCAGAAATTAGCCCATTAATCGCATGGAAAACACCACTTAATGAATTACAGCGCTGTATGTTACACGTTCAGCTCACGGATTCATGATGCTGAAGAATTTGTAGTAGTTATACCACAAATCTGGAAAAAGAAGTTGTTGATTAATTGTCCATAACAGCAGCTCTGACAATAGTGCAGCTGCAAATCACAGGCTTATATCGATGCGCTCGTTCTGATATTGATATCGTTTCTATAGCAACAGCTATAAAACACTAAATGAAACACTTCAGGATGGGCCGTTAGAGGAAAATAATCAATTTCATTTGGGTACCTGATACCAATTGCATTTATTTGAATGTTTTATGTATAACAATAATAATAATAATAATAATAATAATAATAATAGTAATCATACATTGTCAAGAATAATGGAAATTGTAAATAATAATACCCTCAACATCTTTTAATCCACATTTGTCTTGTGGTTTATCTAACTTTTATTTTAGATCATGATTGTCATGACTTAATATTTCTGAAAAGTTCCAAATATTAATGTTAGGAGCAGCGTTCGAGATTTTCATACGACTTTATTTAAATCAAATCAAACAGAACATGAGAATCACGAGCTCATTCTCATACTAGCACACTTCCCTGTTGCCATGGCACCAAAAATCCACGCTTATGTATGTATTTTTCCTGTTCTGTCTCTGCCTGTGTCCTGTCATTGCTTTCTTACCTGATTGTATTCACCTGTTGTATGTTAGTTCTAGATTGGTTCGCCTCTCATCGCAACATCTCATCATTTTTCCGTAATTTACGTCTGAGCTTGTTGTTTTCTTGTTTGCCCGTTTGTTCTGGTTCTCGTCTCTTGTCAGTTTCAAGATTAACTGTTCTTGTTTAACTTTTCCTTTCTGTATTAAGACCCTCGCCACGTGAAAAATACAACGCAAAATTACGCTGATCTCATTAAAGCCAGATACCGCTCACTTGTAATTATGAATGTGAACTGTCACGACAGGCAAATCCGATCTGAGCAAACGATCGGAATTGAGCGACGAGGCTTACAGTGTGAATGTTTAAATTTTTGTTTCAGTTCTTGTTCTTCGGCTATTTTCAGATTTTTTACCAAAACTTCAGTTCTGTCTTGTTTTTATGGCCGTTTGTTGATATTTAATACATTTTCAAAAACTTATTCATTTGATACGGTATGGTAAATTGTGTGCCATTTATTATATAGTAGATATTGTTGCCATCTGTTCCAGTTAGGTAACCTTTTGGTTTTTAGTTTTGTTTTGTTTTTTTCTTTCTCTTTGTTTTAAAAGTTGCTCGAGCAGTTGTTAGCGGCTGGTCGATTTGTTTGAATTGTTTCAATTGTTTACTCTCATTCATTCATTTATTTATTTTTTTAATGTTCAGTGGCATCTAGGCCACAAGTTCTGTTTTTGTTTGCTTACTTGTTTCTTTCTTTCTTTCTTTCTTTCTTTCTTTCTTTCTTTCTTTCTTTCTTTGTTTATCCTGTCTTTTACTATTTGAAGAATTTTATAGCAGAAATACATTTTTTTGTTTGCTTGTTGTTTGTTTGTTTGTGTATTCATTCAGTTTTGCTTACTTTTGGTTTGTCTGTGCTTTTTTGTTTTAAACAGCAACATGCTTTCATTTATAGTGTTTGAAGTTATGCGGTTATTTGTTTGTTTGTTTGCTGGCTTGTTCAGGTCGTTGTTAGTTTTGTGACACTGCTTACTTCTTTTTTTTCAATTTTTTTTTCTAATATCAATGGATTAATTCAGGAATCTGCGGCTTATTGGTTTATTTCCACAGCAGGTTTTATTGTGTTTTACATTACAATGTCATTATTTATTTATCTATTTATATTTCTTAACCATTTGTGGGCGATTTTACTGTGTTTAACCCATTTAACGTGCTGTTTAACCCTTTTGTTGTAGATATTTTGCTGTTGTTGTTGATTTAACTGCTTAATTATCCATTCGTTTAGTTATTCGTTTTAAACAGTACCTGTCCCGTTCCTGCCGTTCTGTTACATTTCCATTTTCTCCCGCTGCACCCTGTTCACTTCATGCTACACGTTTCAATTCGCCATTTCATTTCCAGAAACAATCCAATTGTACGATTTCACTGTCACTTTCGAACCGATTCCATCATTTTGTTATTTCCTGTTCTGTGATCCTCTGTCTCGTCTCTCTATCTCTCGACGGGGTGAAATTGTTTGCGTGAGGCGACTCGCGCGGCCCCGTTAATCTGATGTGAAAATCAATAGCGGGGAAATGGTATTTGGTGCAGGAGGAAGGAATCTGAGATCTATATAGCTATAAAATGATCAGGAGTTTGAGAGCGCTGACTGGAGCTTTGATTAGGACGAGTCACAATCGCTTTGCATCACGCTGTCTCCGTCTGTGTGTGTGTGTGTGTGTGTGGTTGGCTTCGGAAATAATCTGTGTCACAATATAACTGTGAGCTGTAAATGAACTGTTGCTGTATATTGTATTAGAATAAGCGCATTAATATAAACCTGGGATTTCAGAGCCGCTGGTATAGAAAATGGATCAACACCTTCTGACCAATCAGAATCCAGAATTCAGCAGCGCTGTGATGAAATCAGTAACAACAGTGGAGATTCAGTTATTCTCTTCATCTGTTCGTTCCAACCCGATCTATGAGAATATACTCCGTAATACTTTTTTTTTTGAAAGACGTTTTAACTGAAATTCTCGATATGCGCAACATAATGAGGCAGTAATCTGAATGAAATTGAGTTTGGCTATGAATAAATATAGATTCGTTCATCTAAACTGAGTTTTGCGGTGAGCTGCTGGGGAGTATTTCTGTCTAACAAACTCTAACTTGTCCTTTTGTGTTTTTCTGTCTTTAAAAAAACAAACAAAAACAAAATTGATCAAGGATGATGAGTCAAGCTGATTTGTTTTTGGCGTTAGTGTGAGGAAATGGAAAATAAATCCAATCGTAAAGTCCATTTCCAATTTTCATCTGAATGCTGTAAAATGTTGAGAACTCTCAGAACTTTTGCAGCTTCTGCGTTCAACTACAATGATGTTCCTGAACAGTTCAATCTCACCTATCTTTATAGAGACCACCATCCTGAGTCAGAGCCTTGGTTCTTTGGTAACAGAGAGCCAAGTGGACTGCTTAGAAGAATAAAACACTATCTCCAGCACCGGTGCCACACTGGGGGCAAATTGTTGTAGAAATGATATGTTGAGCTGGAACATCTCAATCGTCTCCATGCCAAAGCTCAGATCAGCTCTGGGAGGCCGGACATCTCTTTGAGCCAGAGGACAAGAATCAATCATGTAAGAGGTCCATGATCTGGGCAAAGAGCTCGCGTCATTCTGCCAGGATAAATGCCAGACACGAACAGAGCCTGGAGCTGAGGGAAATCACCAGCCTGGATCACTGAGGGCTTTTGGAGAGGCAGGAGAGCAGGTTTAACTTTTGGCTGAGGGAAAAAAAAAATCTCTCGTAACCCTTTCATGGAAACCTATCATTGAATACGTACATAATTGTACATAGGATTTTTTTTTTGTTTATTAGTAATTGGGACTATTATTGTGTTGAACTTCTACTGGAAGACTAACAAGTGTACTGAAAAAGAAGAAAAACCAATCGTTCATTTAAACTAGGTGAAAGGATTCGCTCTGTGAACCAGTTCGTTGCGTTACACGACAATTTTCTTGATAATTATCTCTAAATGGTAGATCTGGATTAGCCGGATAATTGCATACTAGTATATAAATATGTAATAATTCCATTTCCTCATGCAGAAGTTAATGGGTGTGAGAGTTACCACATAGCGAGGTTGAGTTCAAGCTGGTCTGAAAACATGCACACGTTGGAGATTAGATTAATTTGAATATATGTAACATTAAGGGCAGGAGACGGGAATTTTTAGCAAGAATTTTAGCACCTCGTGTGGCGCTCTCATAGGAAAGTAATCAACAAAGCAGAGCTACTCATACCAAAACAGCATTTTTGTTATTCCTTTCATAACACAGCAATATTCTATTCTTTACAGAACAAAACATTACTTTTTATCCATTTATAGTTACAGCTATAGTCATTCCGTCTCTGTCTTGAATTTATTAAAACCAAAATCAAAACAGCCCGCAGCTTGTCATGCTACCAATAAAAAACCTTAACTCATCTGTCCTGAAGACTTTACAGCTTTATCG
>JAQQZR010000003.1:20850431-20868207 GCA_030068235.1 Notoglanidium macrostoma | reverse complement strand
CAGCAATATTCTATTCTTTACAGAACAAAACATTACTTTTTATCCATTTATAGTTACAGCTATAGTCATTCCGTCTCATTAGTTTCTCTGTCTTGAATTTATTAAAACCAAAAACAAAACAGCCCGCAGCTTGTCATGCTACCAATAAAAAACCTTAACTCATCTGTCCTGAAGACTTTACAGCTTTATCGCTGACACTGGAGACTCCATCCTTAAACAACTACTCCTTACAGAAAACCAGTATATTTGTATTTTTGATAAACAACCATATTATAAGTCCGATCATCTGAGCTGTTAACGCTGACGTTAATGTCCGAACGACGCGAAGGCGTCTCTTGTGGGCGTGGTCAAGCTGTTGTGATGAGTCATGGTAATAGCTATATTTAATGTCCAAAGCTAACGAAATCGACACAAATTAAATCGGTGTGAAAACCAGTTGTTTGCTTTACATTATACACGCTGGGCTTCTAGCTTCGTTCTCCGATTGGATTGGCAAAGCTAACTGTATTCGCTACATAATGTAAACTCACCAGATGCGCTACCAATCTCTGCTTCTACAGGGTGTTTCTATAAACATTTAACGGGAGGTTGAATGTAACAGGATGAGAAGAGATCACGGAGATATATATAAATATATATATTTCATCAAATTCTCAAATGCCCTGAGTGTATCCACCCACATAAGGTTCCTTTTCTAGTGGTTTTCTAACCTGCAGCTATTCAAAGCAAGCAGCTTACCTGGTCTCGGAATAGAGAGCGGAGAAAATATCTCGTATTTGTTTTTTTGGTTTGTTTTTTTTTCTTTTGCCTGGAGGGACACAAAACATAGGAAGCAGGTTAGTCCAGAGAAAGCGAAAGAGGGAGAATATGAGAGAGCACTGATCCCACTTGTGAATGACACTAAGGAGAACATCCATATCGAGGATGAACTTTCCAGCTGACAGCTTGTTGTTCAATGAACACGTTTCGAGTCAGGCCAGAGTGAGAGCTGAAGGTTACGCACAGACACTTCAGAGCCGTTTCAGCGTTACAACTCAGGGCAAACGTGCATTAATGATCTCGGCAGTCACTCGCTGAGGGGCACGGGATCGCTCCTTCATGCAGAAGTATTACATAAGGAAGATAAATGCCAGAATTTGCTTCAGGGAATGGATAAGAAACCTACACTGGATTTGTCACCCTCTCTCATTAGTGGAGAAAAAGTAAACACTTTGTAACCTGATTTTAACAATTATAAGCTGATGTGTCTCATGCATGAAGCTCTGTTAATAGAGCTGAATGTTTCATTTGAATTCATTGAAAAAAATCAGCTGCAGTGTGTATATATATATATATATATAGTGTATTTTCATAAACCATTATAACGGTGCTTATAATTCTTTGCACATTGAGTAAAAATGTCTTATATTGTTGTAAAAATCTGCTATAAATACTTCCTCGATCAATTTGCAAAGCAAATTCAAATGACATCGAAGGGTAGAGTTAGCGGGCATTCAGAAGCTCATTCATTGCAAAGGTAAACAATCCGTAACCGTTTAACTTGAAGCCTCATGTAGCGGGAGTTGGGTAGGCATGGCTAAGAGTGGGCGTGGCTAAAAGTGGGCGTGGCTCAGAGAGGATTCCGGTGGCTTTCAAGATAGGTTTGTTCCATTAAGTATTGAACATAAACAGGTGAAATCTCCCCAAACGAAACAAATGTTGCTGAAAACATGCCTGCAATCCTCCTTCACCTCCTCAACACTGTTAATAAGACGTCAGAGTCGTTCCTGTTTCTCCTGCTAATAATGCGTACGAGACACATCTGTTGTGGATTCGTGATTCAGAAACTGTTCATATTGTGTATTCATTATTAGACAGTAAACTCTACTTGCTGTATGTTGTTGTACTAATGATATCAGGATGCTTAGTTATCCATGCTAAGAGGAACCATTAGCGCTATCTTACGCTAATCTCTCCATATGCTTCTTCACACAGCCTTCATTATTCAGCCTGATTTACACGAACAAACACTGCATGTTCCAGACACTGCATCCGTACGATCACGCTGTTCATGCTGTTCCCTGCTGCGCCGTAATAATCTACATCAAATGTTGGATGTTTAAAGCACTGCATTTCAGTTCATTACTGTAAGCGAGGTTTCCTTCATGAGAGAATACCAAGCTAACAGCAAGGAGCCAGTGATCTCCTCAGCACCATATCACATCACACAAGTGAGGGAATACAGACACAGAAATGTTACATGAGCTCGCACCTGTTCCTTAGATACATCATTTGTTATGGTTCACACAGTTTTCACAAGAGGCACATGATTTCATTACATTTCACATTACATGAGTCATTCGTTTTCATGAATTTGTTTCCGTTTTTTTAATACACGACTTCCTTTACATAACTTATTTATTTTCACATGTGATTCCTTTACATGATTCATTTTTTTTCACATGTGATTCCTTTACATGATTCATTTATTTTCAGATATGATTCATTTACATGATTCATTTATTCTCACATACGATTCATTTACCTGATTCCTTTATTTTCACATGCAATTCCATTATATGATTCATTTATTTTCACATCTGATTCCTTTACATAACTTATTTATTTTCAGATGTGATTCCTTTACATGGTTCATTTGTTTTCCCATATGATTCCTTTACATGATTCATTTTTTTTCACATGTGATTTCTTTACATGATTCATTTATTTTCAGATATGATTCATTTACATGATTCATTTATTCTCACATACGATTCATTTATTCTCCAAATGTGATTCCCCCCCCCTGCATTCATTTATTTTTCTGTGATTCTTCTACATGATTCATTTATTTTCCATGTGATTTTTTTCCACTTGATTCAATTATTTTCATGTGGTTTGTTTCTGACAACATTTATTGATTTTACATGATTTTTACACAATTTATTTATTTTCAGGTGTTTTTTAACTACATTAATTTTATTAATTAACATTATTAGCTGCATTTGTACATAATTTTGTTATGAGCTGCATTTTGAAAGTACAAATGGTGGTGTATATATACACAATGGTTTCCTTCCACTATTCCTCTGTCACTTTCTTTCTTTCTTTCTTTCTTTCTTTCTTTCTTTCAATTAAATTAACAGCAACCTTACGTTCCCTAAAATACACTTAAAGTCATTATTATTACTATCGTTATTATATGATCACAGAACGGAGGTGGCACTGAAGATGCCGTATATTTTTCGTTTTCAGTCTGCAGTTGTTTAGAGAGAGTCACCCGAGGCTGCTGAATTTAAAAGCACGCTGTGCATATAAGATCCAGATCTCATTAAAGACAGAAAGCTTCAGGACAAACCGGCACCATTTCTCCTGGTAATACGAAGTTCATCCTTTAATTTCACACTCCCAGATTAAAACGCTACACAACGCCTGTGGTGTACACATTTACACAAAAATCACCCCATGCACATGTAGGTGGAGCGAACAGGAGCCAAAATCAATGGGATGTGTGTTTATTCGGGCATTTCTAATGAAGCTGGTCCGAAGTCATGGTGGGCGAATCGATGTGCAGAATCCAAATCAACAAGCTGTGGTTAGAATTACAGAAGAACTTTCGAAGTAAATGTAGGAATTTGTACTCAAATAAGGGGGATTAAGAGGAAACTGTGGCCGCATGAAGAACTCAGAACAAGATGTAGCATCACAGTACAGTAGCAAGAATTGGGCCAAATATAGCAGAGGTGCCAATATTTATGGTATAACCATAGCTTTTATGATTTGGACTCGTTGCTATGGCGATAACAATTGCTAATAATTCATCCGATGGAAAAGGAGGACGAACCTTAGTTAAAGAGCTACTTTTGGTTTTGCATTGACTTTTGACCTTTGACCTTTGAATTTGCAACCCTGTCTTGTGAACCAATAGAAAACAACAAAGTGAGTGATGTTGCAGTTATTTGTCAGTAAACAAGTTGATAAACAATCTGCCAATGATTACACATCATTCTTCCTTCCTTTCTTTCTTTCTTCCTGCTTCCACGTTTGATCTCAGTCCGATCGCAGTTCTCAGGATCGTGAGTAGAAGCAGAGAGGGGGTCGGTTTCCTCTCTCAGAGGGTACGTTTCAGGTGTGTAGGTTGTTGGTGGCTGTAAAAGAGCCGGCACTCTTCATTTCCCTCTCACACAGAGCAGCTAGCTGAGTGCATTAGCATCACAGCCCATTAGCACAAACGAGAGATTTGACATGGATTAGTAGAGTCAGGTTTTTCGCATCCCAATTAGAGAGCATTCGAGTGTGCACTTCACTAATACACTCACAACATGGAAATAACCCAAAGTCCAGAACACTCTGGCTGAGTTTTACCTGAAACCTGGAAATACACTCATTCATAAAGCAAACGATCTCACGCCTCCGGTTTCCTGTTCCTCATACACACTAAAGGTGGTTTTATTCAACGGGGCCTCAGTCTGTCTGTCTCTTTGTCTGTCTGTGTCTCTGTGTCTGTCTGTCTGTGTCTCTGTTTGCCTATCTCTGTGTCTTTCTGTTTATCTGTCTGTCTCTCTGTTTGTCTGTCTCTGTTTCTGCCTGTCTGTCTGTCTCTCTGTTTGTCTATCTCTGTGTCTGTCTGTCACCCTGCCTGTCCATCCCTGTCTGTCTGTCTGTCTGTCTGTCTATCTCTGTGTCTGTCTGTCTGTCTCCTTTCTTCTCCCTGTTTCTTTCGCATTGGTTTTATGGGATCACTGATTTTCCCTTCCCCCATTTCACCTTTTACCTTTCTTGATTCCTTTCTACTTGTTCATCATGTCCTTGTTGGTTTGTTTGTTTCTCTGCTTATTGTTCCCGCTCGTTGCTTGGGTTTGTGTGCTGAGGTCGGTTGCAGTGAGACAGAGCTGCAGACGTGAGCCTGTCCCTGATGTTCTGCGTGTCTGCAGGTCGTGAGTTCAGTGTCTGGTTCTGTAGTTGATATTTCTGCTATTTTACTCAGGAGACTCAGGATGCCATATGCCTGTTCATCGTGTAGTGGCTCTGTGGATGAAAATTATTATTATTATTATTATTATTATTATTATTATTATTATTATTATTATTATAGTGGAGTGTACTGGACAGTGGTGGCTTAATGGTTAAAGACTCTGGGTTACTTAAGGTCGGTTAGGAAGTTAGGATATACAAAGAAAATAATTCCCTGTACTGTAATGTGTATATGAGACATGAAGTTCTCCTTCTCCATCTTTTTTTTCCACTTGATGCACAGTAGAGCCGTAGCTCTTAGACATGTGCCTCTGAGATCCACCGGCAATCTAATCTCTCATGGTGTATTGTATCGTGTCACTCGGTCACCTCTGTGTCTGCTCTCTGCTAATTGGAGTAATGATAGGTTTATTATAAGATCGAGCTTTTGAACGAATATCAGAAGCAGGAATCAATAAGACGTTGAAGCATTCGGAGCTTTGTCCGTGCAAGATTTCATTCGGGTTGTCTAGAAATCATCCTTTCACAAGGACAAATATGTATGAAGAGTCAATATCCTTCGTGAAGTATTGTAATTTCTGTAACCTGTCAGTTGCTTTGAGATCTCAGTTAATAATTATGATCCATAAAGGCCTATAACCTCTAGATTTGCTTTGCTCTGGTTATGTCGAGTCTCTAAGGACACACACACACACACACACACACACAGAGAGAGAGAGAGAGCGAGAGAGAGAGAGGCAGATGGCAGGGTTTCTGTTGAATGAAACACTTTCAGACATTGACTTTGACTCACACTGTCCTGATTTTTGTTTTGAATGTAGGACAGCATGTTGCAAAACCTTCATAAAGTGAATATTTCCGCTTGGGGAAACGAATGGAAAAGTTCTGTAAAATAACCAAAAACGGCATCATTTATGTACCACATACATGATGTGAACTCTCGTGAGAAAGCGATTCAACTCTGAATCGACTCACTGCAGGAAGTGAATCAAACTTTCCGACGAGCCGAAACACAGAGCTGTAGCACCGCAAAAATACCATGTGTGTCGGAGATTTGGACACGCACACAAAAAAAGAGAATTCGTGAATGCTGAATGTTACATAAAAGATTTTTAACTAATTATTATTGTTAGTTAGCACCTGCTCTGTGTTCTTCACATTATATATGTTCTACACACTTTTAAAGGTAAAGGTTTGTTCACCTTGTTTCAGCCCTCAAACAACATCTTTTTCCCCTTGTTTCTTTAATTACATGCATTGTGAATCCAAACCAAATAGCAACCGAATCAAAAGAATCGATGTCAATTTGATTCGGAGTCGACAAATGGATTATTAGGTGTGAAAGCATAAATAAACGTGATCGGATGTTGAGGTTGACCGAGGTGTGTTGGCGTGGATGGTATCTCGTGTACCATGACCTCGGATACGGATAATATAATTATTTGTCCGGAAAGCAGGTACGCTTCTGTGGAAAGTATTCGATTTGTCCTGCAGCAGGTCGTTTATTACCTGCGAGTCTGTCATCAGCGTGTCGTCTCTTCTGAATGACCTACGGCTCCAAACCAATTTAAAATCCATTTAGAGAACGCTGTAGAACATATTATAGAATAATTGTGGCTTTGTTAGTTATTCCACAGCAGGATATTATTAACAGAGATAAGCAATGGCGAGTGCAGAGAGAGTGATGTTTATATCACGCTTAATTCTGTCCTTCGTGCTGGACTGCAAATGAAAATATAATGCATTGTGTCTGAACTGTATAGTCAAAATGTCTTTATCCTTCATTATTTGCTTCCAGTGCTGCTCATGTGCTTGCTGGGGAGTATAAATATGACTGTTTTTTTATTCATTTCCGATCACAGGTTTCTATTAATGCGCTCGTTCTAATATGTTATTGTTTCTAAAGTAACAGCTTATTCACAGGGACGTGTATGGCGGATGCGCCACTAATAATAAACAGATTTAAAATTGACGTGGTGACATTTTTCTGTGAGAAGAAACATGTTTATGTGACATTTATGGAATGAGTCTACAGTGTCAGAGCTTTGTACCAGTCAAGCTGGTAACTTTAAGTTCTTCAGGACAAAGAGGTTTACGCTTTGGAGTTTTTAAGTAAGCTGCGTCTTATTAGCCTCGTGAGAGAATGACTGTCAAGGCAAACAACCTCCTTATCACCAGAGTAACAACAAACCAAAAGAGAGGGAAAAATCCGAAAATATTCAGAGCTGAAGCCTTGTTTACTTGTTTACTTGTTTACACGAACACTTCTGCCAGTCATCTGCGTTTTCTTGTTGATGAAATTACACATGTAAGCCTTTGGTGGATTTCAACGACATTAATTAGCGAACTGGACTAATCACGCCCGCCTGCGTGTGTGGAGTAAAACTGATTTAGGTGTAATTACTGCAGACGTAGACTTTTCTTTTTCCACCGTTTGATTTATTTCCTCTCTTGGCTCCGAACAACTTGATTAGCCGTCACCGAGGACAGGATTCTCAGTGATAAACAATGTCTTTAACAGACTCAGTGCTGAAACGGTTAAGAGTAAAAGTCATGAGTACATTAACGCAGAATAAAAGCTTTGTTCAGGTTGAGTCTTAAGTAATCCTGATAAGTGCAGCACTAATTTATATGCTAATTCCCAAAGGCAACGCATCATCCATTAGCTGCTCATCAGTAAAGTAGAGACGAGAATCCCGAGCGTTTCAACTTCCTGCTGTTAGAATGTTATTTCTGAGCAAGGAAGAAAGAAATATTGCATTATATAATGGGATGTTAGCTCATCAGTTTCAGCAGAAGTTCTCGACTTCTGTGTGGGGGGAAAAAAAATCACCAATGAGTATGGAAAAACTAACTAACTAACTTATTTAATTTATTAATTAAGTAAACATGGTTATTTTTTTTTTAAGTATTAACTTAGGAATATTGGAATCCTTGGACTGTTAGAACCACATGTATTTATTTATTTATTTATTTATTGGCGCAACATAGCAAATCTTTAATTTCCAAATATTACTTTTTATCAAACAATAGTTGGTCACACTGTCTGACTTAGAAATTTTTTTTTTAAATGGGGTTCGTCCTTATTAGAGCTTAGTCTATTAACACTTATCTAATATCAGCTGAGATAAATCAGCGGATCTGGCAATATCCGAATATTTGTTTAACATATTTGCATTTTTCCTCGACTATTAAGTAAAGCTGTCTCTCTTCTGATATTATGCTAAAGTATCGTCTCAGTGTGGCATAAATAAAAATGTTAATGAGACAATTATGCATGCATAGGTATAATAACTGTGCACTAAAATTTTACAGCAAAAGGTCATACTTTCATTAGGGAGAGTGTACCATTATTTAATGCTTCTTCTTCTTTTTTAACATTCCGTTCAAAGAGTCTTTAAGCTTTTATCCGCTGAGCCTTTATCTTACTCTTCACCTTTGTTAATCTCTAATAGTGCGCAATTCTTCATTTCACCTTTTTAACCTTCGAGCACTCATGAGCTAGGTGCTGTGTAATTACCGTTAGGAGCTGCTTTACAATTCACTGACGTTTTCCCCAACAAGTCGAAAGCCTATAGACAGACTCCTGACCTCAAAGTCAAGAGGTCTCAAAGAGCACATTTGGAAACAAGTCTGCTTTGAATGTAAATTAGATCCAAGTGTTTGCACTGACAGGGAAAGAGAGAGAATTGACCCTGGCCTGGCCAGAGAGAACGAACCGCACTGCTACGAACAATATTTGATCCGGTGCATGACATTACACACTGAGGATGAACAATCCTAACACCGGCTGTGCACAAGGTATACATAGCCTATACCCCTGCCTACCAAATGCTTTACATTCCAAAAGGATGGTACTGAAGTGTCAAATAATACAACTTTTCCGGTGAGGTGTTGGCGATGAGATCCTTTGCTGTTTTGTGAGATTCCTACTGGTTAAAGGGATTCAGGCTGATTGGTAAACTCTCAGTTCATTGATGAAGTTCCTGCTGGTTGGTGAGATGCCTTCTGCTTGTTGGGATTCTGGTCGGTTGGTGAGATTCCTACCGTTTAGACAGACTCAAGCTGGTTGGTAAGATCTCATGAGATCTCTGGTGTTAGTGTTATTCAGGTTGATTAGTAAGATGTTTAGTGATTGCTGCAAGTTGGTCACATGCCTTCAGGTTGGTAAGACTTCTGATGATTAATAGATTGTTGGATGGTAAGATTGGCAGTTGGTGGTTGATAGAATTAAAAAGCCAAATAATAAAACCTTTCCAGTGCAGTATTGGTAATAATGTCGTTTGCTAGTTTGTGAAATAGCCCTATGATAAATAGGTGACTTGCCTAGGCTGTATGCCCAAAGTCAGCAGGGATTGGTTCCAGCTTCGCCGCAACCCATAATGAATGGATGATTTATGGAATTCCTACTGGTTGGCGAGATTCTTGTTGGTGAGTGAAGTCCTTGTTGATTAGTAAGATGTCTGATGTTGGAGAGATATAGGCCAGTTGCTAAGCTTTCTGGCAGACCATGACATTCTTGCTAGTTGGTGACATGCCTTCATGTTAGTGGCTTTCCTGGTAGGATGTCCACTGGTAAGAAAGATAGATGAATGTTTATTCATAAGATGTCAGAGAGATTCAAACTAGTTTATAAGATCTCCGGTGATGGGTGATTGGGCACTTTGATATTTAAGAGATTCGAGCTAGCCGGTTAGTTCTCTGGTGGTTGATAAGATCTGTACTGTTGAGTTTCAAGCCATTTAGTAAGATCTCTGGACAACATTGGCTTTCATGCTAGTTGGTAAATTTTTAATGGATGCAATGGATTTCTGCCAGTAGACACGCTTCTGGTTGTTAAATAGATATGTTTTATCTGGTAATATCTCTATCGATTGGCGAGATCTTAATATTGAGATGCTTTCTGGTAAACAATTACAATCTTGCTAGTTTGTGACATTTCTTGTGGTTGTTGGGATTCCTGCTGATTGATGCTGTCCCTACTGGTTAGATAGAGTCATGTTCATTGCTAAGATGGGTGGAATTCAGGTCAGTTGGTGAGATATGTTGGTTGGTAGGATTTCTGGTGACTGATGAGATTCGAGCTAGTTGGCGAGCTCTGGTGATTGGTGAAGTCCTTCATGTTGGAGAAATTCTTGTTAAGCTAAGTGTATTAAAGCAAGAGTCCCACATATTCATTCAGGTATCTGATAATATTGTATGTTTTGGGCAAGAAGTTGTCATAGGTGTTACAAACAAGACTTACTGTTTATATTCTTTAAGCCTCACCAGGCTTGAATCAAACTACTCATATCCCCAAAGAACTAACTCCAGATTGAACCATAACGGAGATTATCGTCATAGGAGAAAAGAAACTGGAATTTATTGCAACCACAGAACTGGATCTAAGCTCAGCTCTCAGGACACAGAATTTTCCTGGTTTCTTGAAAGTCAGCAGTGTCCACAGCTCTCTCAGAGGAACGTCAGTATTTCATTGTGGCAGTGGTTGAAATGAACATCTTTGGTTTGACCTCAATAATGCCACTTCTCGCATCACTGT
Source organism: Notoglanidium macrostoma (assembly GCA_030068235.1). Classification (NCBI taxonomy): domain Eukaryota; kingdom Metazoa; phylum Chordata; class Actinopteri; order Siluriformes; family Auchenoglanididae; genus Notoglanidium; species Notoglanidium macrostoma. The sequence goes on along the minus strand of JAQQZR010000003.1, from coordinate 20,857,715 downwards.
GGCATTGTCTGGCTGCTTGATATTAGATCTGTCTAGCTGCCAGGTTTATTGCTAGATTGCATGTGGAAAAATTTTATTTCAACCATTATTTGTTTCTGGCTTTATGTCTCTTATGGCTTTATGCAGAATGCTTGGGTGAATATAACTGGCTATAACTGAATCTCTCCACCAGAATTCGGAATGCAAATACAGCACGACGAAGTGTTTTATTCTGTCTACACCAACATCTCGAGCTAACTGTGTTATAAAACCAAAAATGCAACCACCTTTTAATTGCTCAATATACTGTATCAGACCGGGACCTTGTTTTAAGATTGTGCTTTTGTATCGAGATGTAGATACAAGTACAGCAAGTGTGTGCAATGGCAGTGGACTAACCTACCATTACCAGAACTCCAGTAGGAAATTCAGTAGAATTTTAAATCCCGTCTCTTCAATTCATTGTGACAGCATTCATTTCATGCTCCGCTGTGCAGGTGTAAACGTAGAATCTTCGGATCTGGAGTGTAGAGTTCATTATACTGTTGCATGAACTTTCCTGCATGCTGTCTGCAAACAAGGTCCACTATATTGCCAAAAGTATGTGGACACCTGATCAATCACACTCATATATATTTGGTGAAAATCTTATTCTAGAGTTACTCCAACTCTGCTGTTATACTAAGCTCCGCTGTGGTCCAATCAGCCACAAGATCATTATTGAGGAACTGATGTTGGATAAGAAGATTAGGAATGCAGTCAACATTCCAGTTCATCCAAAAGTGGGGTTGAGGTCAGGGTTCGGTGTAGGTCATTCAATTTCTTGTTCCATGTCTTTATGCTGGAACAGGCTTGGCACATATGGGAATCGTGGTCAGGTGTCCACATACATTTGGCCGTATAGTGTAAATATCACAGTGCATCCGGGCCATACTCTTCCCTGACTAGCTCATGATCCATGTTTGCTTCATGCTAGCATCATGGTGAATCTCAGTGCGACTTGTATGTAGATATGGAACTCTAAATAATGTAGGTGAAATGTAACCAAATGTAGCCAAAGTTATACAACTCTTGAATTGAAAGTCTTGAAACTGTTGAATCCTCAAAGCTGATTTGTCGGAAATTGCTTTGCATTTGTACCTTTATCAGTTCAAATACTTTGGTTCTAATAGCACATTTGCTCTGATTTAGACTCTCCAAATGGACTCGTAGGTGTGAAAGCACCTTAAGAGAAAAGAATGTTCCCCAGATCCCCAAACACAATTATGGAAATAGGTCAGAAAAATGTAATAAGGGTTCTTTTGAGCCTTGGAGTCCTTATCCCCAGATTGTTCTATATGCTACGACAAAACTTTTGTTCTGGGCATTTTGGTGCAAATATAAGGGAATTTATATATAGCAGGTAGTATTTTTATCTAGCCTTAGTGGAATCTTTGTGGTGTATGGATGGTGAGTGTTTTTCCGTGTCTCTTCTTGTTCTTTGCATTTTCATCTGCAACTTGTCGAAAGCTCTTTTATTCCATGAAGTAATATTTCACAGCATTTGAAAGGTTTCTCAGAGCAAGAAATATGAAGAAGGTCAAACAGTATAGCAATATGTTTTGTGCTTGCTTGTACCAACACTAGCAATCCTTTCTCTGATTTAAATTTATTCGTTATTCAGAGTGTCAAGCGAACACAAGAGGAAGTCTTTGATTTCACCAAGTATTTTTGTGTGAGAAGTTTGGAAGAAAGGAAGCCAGTGAGAGAAGATGAAGGTCTAAATGGAGGCTGATCCAGATTTGATTCCCGAGTCCACATTGAGGAGCCACAAGAATGACATGTCATGGATTTATAGTCACGTTTAAGGTCGTGGAACATCCGTTAAACAAGCTAGTTCCTGTTCTCACTTGTTATAGCAGCCATAAACAGTTGCTCCCTCCCCAGAAGAACAAAAAGTCAGGTTATGTTACTAAGAAACTGCAAAGAAGTCTAAACTTCTTTGTCCTGAAGATGTCCTTACCTTTTCCTCTGATTGTACAACGTGATGCCACTGGAGACCCCTTCCATCGATGTTACGTAAATGTATCCTTACAGAAGTCATCCCCATATCAACATCTGCATGTTTGTAATTCATTTTAAGTGATGCGTAAAAGCCCCAGCGAAGGAGCTGTTACTATATAATGTATTAGAATGAGCACTACTGTCAGAGCTGCTGTTCGTTCAGAATTCCATGATGTGAGGTAAAGTCTGGACTAATGATGCTGTTCTCTCCACTCTCTCTTTGGTCTCCTGCTCTAGACGATCAAATTATCCTGCAGATCCCATTAACATAATGTTCATTTGTTAAGGAGATTGGCTTTGGCGGGACAGAATTGTGTTATAGATGTCCACCATTAGTTTCTCTGTGGAGATCTCGCCGTCCCCGCAAGCCTCCAGCGCTGTTAAGCAGGTCCGCCGTCGCGCAATCCATCACTATCAAGCTACAGATAACAGATAAAGAACTGGTGAAGGAGTAAAGCAGGAAACTTGCATCATTAGAGCGAAGGAAGAAGAGATAAAGTGATGTAGATGGAGTTAGATATGATATGAAGTCTATTGTGAATGCTAATAATGCGGCAGGATAACCGTAGTAGGAAGGTGTTCTTTATCTCCTATGAAAAGACACTGAGACTGGGACCTAAGGACGTAATTATTACTAGGGTTCTGCTAAATACACTTCGTGCTGGACAGACATGTAAGTGTGTCATCTTTTTGACTGTGACATCATGCTTACTGTTCCACGTTCGAGCTCATCCAAGAAATCTTTTTTCCCTCCACTTCCTCTCCTCTGATGACAATTTCTCAGTGCGCTGATGTTTGCCCTCCTGTTCTGTCGTCCCCGCTGTGTGTGTGTGTTTGACAGGCAGGATGATGTCCCCGCAAAGCTGTGAGTGTCTCGTTCCTGACCTCCTGTGCTGCGAGACAAACACTCTCCTGTATCTCAATTGCAGCTGGTCTGTCTGCTCTACAGAGCAAAATCGACAAAAGATCTGAGAAGATGCAGATGTCTCATGTCTACATGGCGAACTATTACTGACATTCAAGAACAGTGTAATTGAGAGACATTCAAGTCACATTCTAGAACAGGATGCATGTTATGTAGTCATATAGTGGTTCACAATGTAGAAGCGTTGATGTGACGTATTTTAGTTTGTTAGGAAAAAAGTTATGGAAGGAGTCTCAGGGAGGAAGAAGTGTAGGGAAGAAAGAAAGAAAGGAAGGAAGGAAGAAAGAAAAATTGGAGACCCGAGGAAGAAGAAGTGCAAAGAAGAAGAAGAGAGAAAAAAGGAAAAATCCGAAAGGAAAAATAGGAGTTTCCAATAAATAGATAAATAAATTATAGCATGCCGTATAGGAAATTTTATATACATATAAAATGACTAACAACTCTGAATATATAGAATGAAATATATTCCATATATCCAGGTTTCACTCCAGAGAAATATATAATTTAACATCTTAAACAGCATGCCATAATTAATTTTTAATTTATAATAATTATAATATATATATATATATATATATATAAGCTTTTTTTTTAAACCGCCAGTTCACAGTTATGGGAGGTTCCTGATTTAACACTGTATGTAATTGATATGGAGCACCGAAACACATGCACACTCGCACACAATATGGACTAGAAAGTCTCTCTCTGACTTGATTTGCATCTCATTTGAAGTCGCAGGAATTCTACGTTTCGGTCAGCAAGTGCTTTAACAGCTTGAGAACGAGCAACACTCGCTGCCGCAGCACCTGCTCCTGAACACCTTGCTCCACCTCTGCTGAAGTGTACACACCTGCTCAAGAACATATTCCACATGCCAACACAAAAAACGTTATAAATAACCCACTCGCTGCTAATCCGGGTCTAGCTCTCAACTTTACCTAGCGAGTACATCCTAATGCGAGTCAACTGAATCCAGAGTTCCTGCACAGAGATCGGGCTGATTTGCATTTTCATCCATACGACTTTCTTTCATCTCTTAAAATACACTTGGGGTCAGAAGTTTACATACACTGACGTGAATGCCATCATGACTTTCCCGTCGAACTGCGCGAGTCAATAACAGGAAGTTAAGAGGCATTGGTCTTGGAAAGTTAAAGGGCATTTTAGAACTGAATTAATAATATAAGTGGATGTATGTATATTTTTGCCCCGTTCACCAAATTCTTTTTTTTTTTATTAGAGAGTATGTTGGCATCACTCTAAATAATCCAGCTGTGTTACTTCTTACACTTTTACTTTGACACAAACGTAAACTTTGGTTCGACTAGTTTGAAAGCTTTTCATGCTTTTCTTTTGTACTCCTCGGAGTCCGGTACCATTTATGGAATAAAAGGTCATAACTAAAAGGTTTCTGACAGACAATGTTCCCCCCAGGCTCTGCTCGTGGTCAGGCTTGTGTAGACTTTGTGTCTGGTTTTCTTCTTCTCTTTGCTTGACTGAAATGGACAGATTTTCCCCTGAAGATTGGAATACTGGAGATGCGCTAAAACAAAAAAGATATTCCAAAGTGTGCTTAAACTCTGACCTAAGCTGGAACAATTATTAGTTCTTTTTGAACGCACTGTATGTAAAGTATAACCCACTCCATGTTGTGCTGTTGTGGGAAAATAATCCCAGATGGTGTGGTTATGAAGCAGATACTCTTCTTTATCCCAACGGCACCGAAAACTTGGTCACAAAGCGCTGACACAGGAGACTCCATCCGTAAATGTCTGTCTTCGTTTACCACATAAACAATTTCATATTTTTTGTATCAGTTTATTAGTCAATTGTCCACCATACCATTGAACTGTTACCATAGAAATGCTGACATATTAGCATAACTCTTCCTGCGATAAGTCAAAGTGAGAGAATTCCAAGCAGATCGCTAATCTCCGCCATCGAAAATTCCCTAGCAACTTCGACCATCTGCTTGGGAAGAACATTAAAAAAACAAAACACATCTGTCCTGAGCTTCCACAGACCAGTGTTCATTTAACATCAGCGAGTAACTCCACTGAATATGGTTCGGAAGCATGAATCATTAAAATTACATTTATTACTTTTCCCTCGGCTCAGGAAATACAGCACATCTCGCGTCTGGTATTGTCCTAATATTAATAAATCAGACTCCTAGGGATGTGTGATGTTATAGATCGCATGGTTCTAAGCGTAGGAGATCTTACCACCACCCCAGGACTATTAATAAATCATTACTGAGAGTCGAGGCATGGGCTTGATTAAATATGCATGGTTGATTTTTAATGATTGTGAAGCTTTGCGATATGGTTAAAAAAAACAAAAAAAAACGAGATGTAGTAATTTGAATAAATGTAATTATAACTTACTGATTTCTATACTTCGAGCATGATAAACAAAAGATTCCAGCTCACAACGCAGAACCAACAAAGTACTGCGAAGCACAGAGCTACAGCCCGCTTCTATTTATGAAAATTCAGAAGGTACAAACGCACCTGTTCATTTATGTGAACCTGCTTAGAGGTGTCGCACTATTTAGAAGTTAATGGACTTTTCAGTCTTTGTTTCTTTTTTATCATTAGACGTGTGGTATGAAATTCGGAAACCATTCTTTTCTTTCTGATTAGAGGCTGGAACAAAAAAGATCGATAGACAAATCATAAACCAGGGGCTTTATTGAGTTTTGGTGACTTAAATCCAAATGTCAATATTTCTATAGAGAGCGCTCCTTGTATTCAGAATCGGATTTCTACGCACCTGCTTTAAAAAATATAAAAATTTAAAGGAAATTTCATTTCTGTCAAATGTGTTATGATGTAACATAAAGCTAGAGACAATTGAACAATATGGCTCCCGTGCTCATTTTACAACAAATAAGTTCAAATAAAATAAATTAGCACTTCATCCAGCACAACGTAACACTGTTCGTTTTATTTATTTTTTTATTTTTTATTTTATATTGTGCTCTGACTGTAAACGAAGCCGTGAGATACTAAATCAGGGCCGTTGAATCGTGAAACATGTGCAAGATCATCATACTTCTGTCAAATTAATCAAATATTACAGTGCAAACTATAATAAGCTAAGCAAGCTGTTTTGCTCCCAGAATCATAAATTTGTCAATGTCTCATTAAGATCAATGTATCACGGGTCCTGTGTAGCATGCCAGGAAATACAGATGTATTACTGAATTCCAGATGTGCTGTTTGCCATTACGGAAGCAGCTGCGTTGCTTTGACTGAGATTTCTCTCCTTTATACAGCAGAGTAACATGCTGACAGGGCAATGTATTGTTCTACTACAAAGCAGTTATTTTTGCATTATAATTATTTTTTCATTGTTAATATGGTTCGCATTATTATTAGCATCCACGTCTGACGTCTTGACGTTTTTAACCAGAGTAGTAGAACGTTTACGCCAATCCTGATTCTGTTTGGTGAGCAATTTTTTTAGGTTTATATTAACACAGTCGTTTTAATACAGATTTCTATATTAACAGCTCAAAATCTAATGTTATTTAGTGATTCAGGGAATTATTATTATTATTATTTTTTTGGAAGTAGGATATTACAGGAACATACCTTGTCTAATAGACTGTCAGCGAGAAACAGGAAATTAAAGAGAATTTGCACCCGCTACCAGCTGTCTCTCCTGCACTCGTCATTTTAACTGAGGTATTGACAGCAGTTGTCTGGTTTAGTAATCGAAGAGCTAAGCAGATCCGTTGGCTGTCAAACGGCGATCAATGTCAACTCTTCATGATGACATGGGAACCATGAGGTAACACCTTGGGGATGTGGCTTCTTCCTTCTCAGCAGTCAGCATAAATGTTGGAGTTAGCGCAGCCTAGACTGTTTATCCGGCATCTTGTTTGTGATGTCAGGGTCGTTTATGTCATACTTGAACTTCTGACGTGAACGACCGTCCCATTGCACGTTTCTGTTTTCTGGTGGTCAGTATTTTCCAAATTGAACTTGTTGGTTTGATGGCAAAGACAGATGAAATAAATAATCGGGCTTATTCTAATGATCGTGGGAGAAACATGAAGAGTAAACACCATTGTAGTATTTACTCACTTTCTAACTACACCCCTGGGCAAAAAAAAATGAGGAAAGGCACTATTGCAAAACATGAAGCTTTTAATTAATGGCAAATCATTATTCGGGAAAATGAGCAAGAATGAAACAAATAGATAAAGTAAATCGGTAAACGGCTTTTCCCTCGATTCCCTTTAAATGTTGGAGTGTTGTGGGTAAACTTGCAGACGGCTTTTTACAGAAAGAAGAGTCCGTGTTGTTCCACTCGATGTTAAAGTCTTC
>JAQQZR010000003.1:20831418-20845119 GCA_030068235.1 Notoglanidium macrostoma | reverse complement strand
ATGAAGAAAACGTTTTCCTATAGAATGTATATATATATATATATATATATATATATATATATATAGATAGATATAGATATAGATATAGATATAGTGCATATTGTGCTATTTATTTCCAAGGATATTAGTAAGGGTGTCCCATTGATTCACCACTTTGTCATCGCTCCCTTCAGCACAAAGGAGACTGCACTGTGGCTAGAAATCGAAAAATGTGCGTAGATATAAAACCTGAATAGGAACTGAATGCTCTCCACCCTGAAGTCAATGTGGGTGGTTTCTCACAGGATGTGGCTGGGTAAAAGAGGACAAAAGATTCTCTTGGAGTACTGCCGTGATTGTCACTCCAAATGAAGTCAGGTTTGGCAGGGGGCAGGAATCAACAGAGCACTTTTTCACCCACCGCTGAAGTACTGAAATGTCAAGGTAGGCAGGGAGAATTGCATAATTCGAAGAAACTTGGAAACTCGGGGGCACTCAAACTTTTTTTTAAAGCTGTGCTTTCCAGGGCATAAAAAATGAATCACGGTGAATCAACCATGCACAGCGTTGCTTGTTTTGTAGGTGAGAGTCTGAGTAGGAGTAAGTAGTCCTTAACCTGAACTCTTGTTCGCTGGCTCATTGAAACTAGGTTGTTGTTGTTTTTTTTTTCCATTCAATTAGGAAAGTTACTATTTGAGGCTCATTTTTTGGTTCACACAAAAATAAAGATGGTAGTCATTTCACCTACCTAGAACTTGCCGTTTTCCGTCTCAGTGCCATGAAGATTAACATAATGCAATGCTAAATACATTGGCCCAGGTGTCCCGGCAGTAAAATTAAACAAATTAATTTAAAAGCTCTATTAAACTGATGGGATTGAGCGATGCGAGAAAAATAACATCCCCAAGGCAGAAGTCCTTCTTCAGATTCAGAGGGCTTTTTAAAAACAGATATCCGTAGTCGCATTTTGATCATCACTTAACATTCACTTCGTTTTTTTCTAGATTTCATTTTTTCTAGAGTTCGTTGAAGGACAGGCGATCCAACATCACAGATGAGAACATTTTGGAACGAGGACTGAAACAGACATTTTGGTTTTATTGTTATTAAAAATAATAAATGAGATTTGTTTTTCTCTATGTTGTTTTCTTTTTTCTTCCCTTGCAGGTTCCATGTCAAGTCCCTTTGTTATTCATCACAGGGCCATTAAAAATGTCTTTTGGGAAGTAAAAAGGAATTGTAACCCTGCTAATGAACAGATGACTCCTAAAAATATTCAAGCACAAAATATCGCTTCTTTGCGTGAGTTATGCCGTTTTTATGTTGGATTTAATCAGGGGTGCCAATAATTTTGCGGGACACAAAATCCCAGGTACTGGAAAATAAAGTTCCAAACAGAATTGTGTTATACGTTTGCTGTAAGACCTTTATAAAACATCATGAATTCTGGATTCTGATTGGTCAGAAGTTGTTGATTAATTTTCTAGAACAGCAGCTCTGACAAATCACAGGTTTATATTAACGCTTATATATAATTTCTGAAAAGAACGGATCGGTTCATTCATGAGGACTTGTAGGCAGATGCTCCACTAAAATGTTTGTAATTGTTGATGTTTAATTTAAGGAGAAATATCTATTTAACATTTACGGGAGGAGTATTCGTTGTCAGCGATTTGTTACAGATGTCGGAAAAAGCTGTAAGTCTTCTGATACGGGAACAGCGGAATTTAAATCTGACGTTATTCTTTAATCAATACTAATGGTTGGCAAATTGCCGTGGTACAAGAGGGGGGAAAAAACTCACTTGGCAACGTGCTGTTAGGAAAATAATCATCTTCAGGGTGCCAATATTAACTATCCCACCACCCTGTTGTGTTTTATTCGTTCTTGTTGGAACATTCCTCTCACAGTTCCATTGTTCAATTCTTGTGGTAAGCGACATGCTTCTGTGCGCTTGCGATTTTCTCTTGGATACACACCCCGACAGCAATTTTTTTTATTATTGTTAACGTTTTTGTTGCAATATGTGCTCTTTCCCACCTTCGTTTCTATCCTGAAAATTATACTTCAGAGCATTTTCTAGTTTCCGGACTGCAGCAATATAACTACCTCATAATTCCGTCTCAAAAAGAGATGTAAAGCTCGGGACATTCTCCGTATCAAGCTGATACGTGATCTAATAATGGCGTACTCTTATTGACGTTAACGCTGTTATGGAAACGCTCAGGCTTCCAACAACAACTCCTGGAGAGTGGATAATAACTAACTCCAGAAGCACTTACTCTGTTTATTATTGGAGATGTGATATCAAAAAAAGGAAAAAAGAAAAAAACCCACCAGGCTGTAACCGAATATTTAAACACACACTCGCTACCAACGCACCTGAATTCCATCAGTCCATGTATGTCTCATCATGAGAGCTTGTTTGGACAGATGTGTTGGAAGGTGCAATTAATTCACCAATACACGGTATCTATAGCGGAACAGGAAGTTTAAAATCATAGAATTAGGCTGTTAGTGTGCTATTAGTGTGGTGGGACAGGACCTAGCATCGAGCCATGAGCAATCAATGCCAGAGGTCAGCGAACTGAGCATTATGAAGGACAGAGTTAGGTTTAATGAGATACTGCATCATTTAACAGTGATGTTTTCTTTTATTTACAGGTTTACTGAGATAAATTAACATATCTATGGTCCTTCGAGGTCAAATATGCTTGTTAAAAAAAAATTGTTTTACAATGGAATATTTTATTCATTAATTATTTAGAACTCCTCGTGCTGAGTTTTGCGTTTAAGTTGTTAGAACGCTCTTATACCGGAGCCATCTTCTAAGGACGCTAATTTCAAACGACCGGATACGTCGGTGATGCCTTCAATGAGGGGCATCTTAAAAGACAGGAAACAAGAGTCCGATCACTTTTGAACGGTCCTTGATGCGTCGCTGTCTTGTTAGACATCCTCGGAGACAAGCAATGTGTAGACCCAGTGAAAGATCATATCTCTGTGATGAACGCTCGATTGCTGGTCAGATGATTTATCATCTTGGACTGTAGGAAGATGCTGTAGCTACTCCTATTGATATTTTCCAAGTTCGCAGTCTGCTTCGCTTTGAATGCCATCATTAATTGTGGTGCAGATCGCATCCATATAAGATACATAAATAACTTGTATTAAAAGTTTAGATGTAGGATGTAATGTAGGATGTAGGAAACTGATCAAATGTAGGAAACTGGCACGTCTCAGCCCGCTCTGGGGCAGGGTGCAGTCACGTACGTCCAGAATCCAAGCAAAAAGCCAGTATCTTTATTCCTGGATCAGTTCCAGACATTAACAGAGCATGAAGCCGAGGGAAAGCACCAGCCTGGGTCGCTGTGGGCTTCTTCCTTTAGAGCTGCCTTAGAAGAGACTTCATAGAAGCTCCCCACGTTGGCTAGAGGAATGCAGGGCTTTATTGGAATGACCCTGGCTGGCTTTCGTTTCTTCTCCTAAGAAGTCCCTTGAAACCACTCTGTTGAACTACCGAAGGAATTTTTTTTTTATATATATATATATATATATATATATATATATATATAACTCCTTTAACTTTGACAACTGAAGCTTGGTGAAAAGCATTCCCTTTCTTTTCTTCCCAATAAAACAACTATGTGTTTCAATTCTGACCGAACGAGAGTGAAGAATGATTATATATATATATACTTTTTTTAATTAGAATTCCATTTCATTATTGAAATAGGAAATATTTGAAAAAAAAGTTAATGCTGCGAAACTTTCTGGCCTTGGTACAAAGCGTCACGTTTGGCAGAAATCACCGTCTCGGCTGTGAAGCGCGGTGGTGGGAGCATTATTTTTGCCTCGCTTCTCTGACTCTTTACCCAGTGGATGGCCTCTTACATGTTGTGCTATATTCTTTCCAGTCTTTTAATAATGGATGTGATATCTCTAGAACAGAATGTTTGTGATATTTCTTTAAAGCAAATCTTTATTGATAGGATTTTTTTTTATCAGACAGGAAGCAGGACAATGCCTTGTTCGTTAAGATTTGAGTGTACTGGGGGCTTGTCACAACATTTCCCCTTGACCATCAGGTATACTATAACCGATACAGGAAATCTGACCATCTGCGAAGATCTGCGAGGTACCACAATGAAGAAAGTAGAAACAGAGAGCCTGAGCGCTCAGCTGGATCAGCTCTTGTGGTTCATTATTCATGTGACATTATTCAGAAAAATAAAAGAGTGTACAGTGGATAGGTTTTGATATTTTTCCTGGATGATTAGGTAAATTAATTGCCTTATCATGGACCTGCTAATGGCTAAGTGTGTTAACTGTAATGTGCGTTGAGCTGCCGATGGTCAGTGGTTCAGTAGCCTGTGGAATATCACCGTGGTGAGTGAATTCTGGCAAAAAGGCAGGAAAAATTTCAATATGGAAATTTTTTACAATTTATTTTTGGATCTCGACTACATCATAACGGGCATGCACGGAGAGTGGACCAAGAGCTCGTAAACTTTACAAAGAGTCATGCTGTCTTTGTAAAAGTAGATGAAAACGGTTACTGGCGTAATAAATGCTTTGATCTTGCCGAAATCAGATAAAATATCAAACCCTATGAGCAATCTGACTTTTTTTCGAATCTGAGTTGAGTTTTTTCGAATGCATGAGGAGCAGCGCTGGGCTGAGATTAGCGAACCTTAGCGAAACACGCCGCATGAAACGTACACCGAAGCAAACAATTCCAAGGATACATCATCAGGTAACTCAAATAAGAAGTTTATTCGTCGAGCTTTCCGATCGTCGCCAAAATCAGAAAACCCGATGCTGCCAACGTGAGAACGTGTCCGGAAGCGGCAGCTAGCATCCGAGTTAGCGTTTATTAGCGATCTACATTGCTAGCGTTCATTTGCCGCATGGAATTTATTCTCCATGGCTTTCCTAAATGAGGCCTATAGTCAAATTTTGATTTCACCTCGAAGGCAGGAGTTCTGACAGTGCTTGGCTTAGATGCTCTCGAGCCGGCACACTCATCCACTGGGGTGTCATGATAGCAGAACAGACAAGTCAGTCAATCAGTCAAGAATTTATTGTTAAGGAGATGACTGAGTCTGAATACGAGCAATTTTCTTGACATTCAACTTAAGTTGCCAACGCTGTAGACGGCCCGGTGTCCTTTGAGAAGGAAAAAATCTCTTTCTTACGTGGCCTTCCACCAAACAGCAAGTCGCAGACAAATTTCCACTGTCGGAATAAAATCACGAGAGCTTCGCTAGAGTTGTAGCGCGTTCCCGTCATCTCCATTTTTTGGTGTAAGGTGGTCAGGATAGCTGTCTCAGGTCCGTCGTTTTCATTGCCTTGATGTTCTGATAAAATCGAACGTGTTTAATATTATCTAGTCCTAGCACATTTTGACTCTGCGAGATCCTCAGTCTTTCCAAAAATCATAGGTACTCATAGTTTGTTTTATGGTCAGCATGACTCTGTGACTAATGACACGTTGTCTTGGGACGTGACAGGTTGTCAGGCGTTTAACGGGTGACATTAGCATCACTGAAGGAAAAGGGGTCTTTAAACGCACTGAATCGGGGGGAAAAAAAAGTCACCAGATCGACGTTGCTAGAAACACCGGAGTTCAAACGTGATTGACGAAGGTGCGGTTGAGATGTTACGATCTGAATTCATGTTTCCTTTTCTCTCCGCAGGTAAGTGTGCAGATCGTTACCCGACGTTATGGCGCAGTAAGATCTTTTTTTCGTGTCAGAGCATGGTGTTTTAATAATTATAGACATAATTATGTGTCAGTTGGAGGAGATGGAGGGGATGATGCTTCGCAGCGTTTTCCTGTTTGTGTTCACGCATAATTGAAAAAGGAAAAGAAAAACAAATCATGGTGCCAACCTTTACTTTCCTCGTCACTGGGGTAGTAGCATCAGATAATAATGGTACAGTGCTTCACACACCTTCCCAAGTACGTAAAAGCCTTGAATGCACCACTGATATCAGCAATAAGGAAGAAGTTCGGCCTGCTCGCTCTCGATCTTTCACTCGTCTTAGCACGGAGCTCAGATTGCTACTGTCCTGATTTTTAATATTGTAATAAAAATGTAGTACACCAATTTGGCACCAATTTGGATTGTTGCACTCCAAATTCGCTAATCTTTCTTGGATGTATGACAGGATGGCAGGCAGGAAGCTGAAAGGAAATTAAATGGGTTTCTGGTTGTGTTAAAAAAAAAGACAAATGTATTTCTAGCAGCAGGAGAGAATGACGTTCACAGCAGATAGCGACACCGTGCACCTGCTCCGTCTGCTGCCAGAAACCAGTTCAGGATACGCCTCGTTCACCGGTCCCTTGTCATCGCTTTCCTTACCAGAATATCAACCATCAGCGGAAATATAAAGATAAATTAAAGATGAAGGTTATGAAGGTGAAACCCTAACTGGCCCCATTAGCTCATATATCTAATGAATACTTCATGTTTCTATGATACAAAAAATATCGTAATTTTATCTTTCAAACGATAAAATAACATTTAATTATTTATTTGTTTGTATTTTGTTTCATGAAGCCTTGGCAGTGCACGTTTATGTGGAAATGAAGACGTACTTTGTGTCTGGCTTTAAAGGTAAATGCATTGTTGACTAAATGCCAACAAATGCCTACCAATTTAATTGCTCCTCATCGGGAAGTCGGTACGCTTTAGCGCCTCGATAAAGCCGTGTAACGAATCGGGTTTGAAGTGTAGCGGATCCTCCGTAGAATATCAACGACCTGAAATGTCAGATATTTCAGCTTTAATCTCAGCATTAGAGCAGCTTTCAAGCTGAAACTCAGTAGAATACATTGCAGGCCCTTTCTTCTAAGATATCCAGAGTAAGATAAATTAACATGCTCCTTTTTTTTAGGTTCGTAATGTAGGGAATGTGGTGGACTCGGCTGAGCTTTCAAGAACAGATCACAGATGTTTGATGTCATTTAGTTTATCTAGCTGAAATCAGGCGGCTCCCGGAGAAAGCTGCGGCTTTGCGGTCATTTAACAATGACCCTTTTTTTCGAGCACGACACGCCAAATGGCTTTTCAATAAATCGCACGCAAACACGCACATGTCATCTGTTTAAGCTTCATATTAAGGGTCTCTTAAATACATTTCCGTATTCAATTTCTTGCCTTCACTTTTGACGTTGTAAAAAACAAACAAAAAAAAGCTAGCTAGCAATTAATTTGTCAGTGGAAATGGGAATTAAACATAAATACGTAGCCTACTGGATGAGCACCGAGCAAAATATAGAGCTTAAATATGTCTCGAAGACAGATAAGTGCCATGTCGGGGTGGGAGGTACTTTTATTTTATCTGGCTGATTTATATTCTTAAAAGATGCACCACCTTATTGGCCGATCCGACGTTCCCACTCTGAAAGGGATTCGTTCCTGACGAGATTTAAATCGACTGACATGAGGAACATTATTTTGCCCGATCGGCTTCTTTTATGAATATTAACGAGTCTTCGTTGAACGAATGTAATATTCTACCTGTAAGTTGTTGGGTTTTGTTGTTTTGGGTGTTTTTTTTACCAAAAGGAGCATATTCAGACATAACCCAACATTTTGATAAATAACAATCATTGGATTAATTGGACATTTCTAATATTGATTTGTAAAATAAACAAACAAAAGAAAAAGAGCTTACTGTGATATCCTGTTTGCCTCGCCGTCTCCTGAAGATTCCTCTTTCTCCTACCTGTGCTAATATAACACGCAGGTATAAATTGTACTTCGGATTGCATTAACATGAGGCTCATTTGTTAAATAGATTGGGTTTTGCAATGACAAGTGTGCAGTAGCAAAATCCATCAATCAGATCCGACGCACGGTTGATGTCGGAGTGAAGGAGGAACGTGGAGAGGAGTTCGGTTCATATAGAAATGAATTTGAATATGAGAAGGTGCAAATTATACAGTAGTTTTCATCCCGAGTATAGTGTTACTACTTATTTTTTTATAAATCACCAGTAAGAGAGTATAGTACGACCTTGGGGAAAAGTTTTAGGGTTGCTTTTGTTGGATTACCTGCCATAATGGACACACTGGATGATTCATACTGTAACTAACCTCTTAAAGTCAGTATATTATTCATTTCGAGGTTCGCGTCAACTAATAGGAATTTGCATTTGAGTTATACAAAAATGACACACATTCTGTACTTAGATCACATTTTTCCATGTTCCTCTCATATCTTCATGCACTCTGGTTGATCCTGTGATCCAAAGATATATAGATTTGGCAGACTTATAACAAGGTTTGTCCTGATTTATGGGCTAAAGAGAGATTTGTGGTCAAAGTCGCCATCCCGAGTCCTTTGGGAGAAAGTTCTGGCACGGAGGAAGTTTGAAGAATTTTTAATTGGTTAATTTGGGAATTGTTGTGTCACTCTGGTGAGATCATTCAGGGCTTTTACAAGAGATGCACCCAGATGGAGCTAAAAAAAAAAAAGAAACTACAAAGGAGCCTGTCCACATTTCCTTCTTTTTCCTTTCTTTTTTTCTTAGCTGTTGTGCTTGGATTTGCTTTCATTGTGTCTGAATAGAATGTACTACGTTTGTTCCTAAAATTCCCAGGATCGTACGTAGGGCTGGGTATCATTTGAATTTTATCGCTTCCAATTCATAGGGATTCGTTTAAAAAATGATTTAAAAAATAGTCAAATGATTTGATAACAAAATATACCTTTTGGCCATTAATAACTTTGATTACAGCAGTTTAACTGCATTATTGCCTTTTATATCTTTATTTATTTTGAGATCCTGTTACAGCGAGAGAGCCATAAGGACTCTTATTTTTGGAGCCCCACAGAAAGGTAGCCCTGGTGAGCAAAGCGAGCCACCACAACATGTTTTCCTGTTCTTGGGCCATACATTTCTTTGTCATTAGTACTTGCCATTTTGGATTCAGTTCTCATTTGGACCTGAGTTTCAGTTCCCACCCTAATCATATGGACTCTATAAAGGAAGACTCCACCCTAAAACATGTTTATATTGTAATGCAAAACTATTTGCGATGCATTTAGTGATTCTGGTGCTGATTAGTTGGTTCAGTATTCTCCTTATTCTCAGGAGATGTTAGTAGTCATGTGTTCCAGGAAGGCAGTTTTATAGGCAGGACAGTTACAGGTGCATTGAAGAGGAGGAAAAGTTCAACATGACGGATAATGCTCAGCTCCTTAAAAACAAAAAAAAAGAGGAAAAGTTTCTTAACTCAATCACAAACTCCCAGAAATATTCAAATGTCATATTAAGGAGAAATCCAGAGTAGTTAAGACATTGCGGCTAAGCCTGGGCTCAAAGTTCCGGCCGTATGACACAGTTGCGCCGAGAGATTCGTCTCGCCTTGTTAGCGACCACTGAGATGACGAGTGTGTTGGCACCGACAGTTGACGCTTTGAAAAATCTGTTTGAGCAGGGTGCTGAGAGCTGGAAAGACTGCTAAAGCACCGCTGCATTGCTCTCTTTACGTGAGGGCTTAAATCCAACCGCATCACTATCAGCATCGTGGGTGATGTAAGAAACCGTGAACCAAAGTGAACAGACCGCCATGACAGACCAATAAATAATAAATCTTGGACACCACTGAAAGTCACAACTTAATTATAAAGATTAACACAGAAGTCATACAGGGTCGATTTTGCTGCAGGTAACGTTCATAACTTCAGGAAAGAGAGAGATGGATAGAGTCAGAAACTTCACTACATTGTGTAATGGATGGTTGCTATGGTTACTGAGTCTCTAAAACACCCTGTGGTGTTTTTAGAGATTTTCTTCCCATCTTCCTTGTTATACCTTTAGGAAACAGATCACCGGTAAGACCAGCCACTTAAAGAGCTGCTCTGATTCTCATGCCAGATCTTCCTACTTATTATTATTTTCATTAGTTTCAGATCTGAGATGTCGTTATCCATGGCAGGTAAACAAAATGAAAATGGAGCAGAGACACGTGCACTGCTTGCTCATCAGATGTCCACTGCCTGTTTTCTTTGAATGGTGCACATGTAGGCGGCTGTTGTTTTTTTAACTGCTTGCTACTGGGGATTTTTTTTTACAGTAAACAAAGGTATATGTTTAAAAAAAATGGAAACATCAACCATTTGCTGACATCCCACATGGGAGGTGTGGGTGTCTTCAACAGGTTTAGTAGTGCTCGCATTCTGCTGTGAAAAAAGCAAAATACTGGTAGGAAAGAGAAAGCAATTGGGCTATTAATGTGGGGACTAGAACAAACAGGTTCCTATTGGACCAAAACTAGATCAAACTGGTTAATATGGGTTTCTTAAGATCCGACTGGTCAATGCATTTTTCTTCTTCACATTTAACGGTTGCTCTTATCCAGAGCATTAGTTCAATAGGTCAGGGTCTGAGAATACCATCAATTAGGGGAAGGGTAGGGGGAGGTTAGTACAGCATAAAAAAAGAAAACAAGTGAGACAAGGGATCCATCCATCTATCCATTATCCATACCTCTTATCCGTCAGGGTTGCAGGGAAGCTGGAGCCAATCCCATCTGTCTTCAAGGACTGTGATGAACAAGACAAGGGATTTTCTTTATTATTATAAAATAAGTGCTAATTCAAGCGTTTGGTTTAGTCGTCTTTTGAAGTCCACCACTGATTAAGCTGTTCAGACAGCCAGGTGAAGAACGTTCCACCACCTGAGTGCCAGGACAAAGAGTCTTGATGCAGGTAGTTGTTTGACCTTGAGGGATGATGCATCAAGACTGTGCTAGACACTCAAAGGAATCGTTATGCAAAGCAGGGTGTGATAAGTGCCTTCGGGTAGGCAGGGAACCATTTTTGGCTCTGTGCCCCAGCTTCAGTGTTTGAAATCTGATGCCAGCAGCTACAGGCAGCCAGTGGAGGGAACGCAGCAATGAGGGGATGTGGGAGACCTTGGGGAGGTTTGGAAACAAGTCTTCATTCTAGATCATTTGCGGTAAGGTCAGATGGGATATTGGAGAAAGACCTACCAGGGCTGGGTTGCAGTAGTCCGGTGATGGAACAAGCACCTGAGCAACCTCGGTGGATACAAGTGGCCAGATCCTCCACATGCTGTAAACCAGAGACTTGCTTGACCATGTCTGGTTACCAACATGAGGCTAAAAGGATAGCTGTTTGTCCAGGACTACCGCAATATGCATTCTGAGATTTGTCCAGATAAAACTCAGGGTTTTGCAATAGGGGTGCATCATTTGGGATGTATAGCAGCTCTGTCTGGCTGGAACTTATTTTCAGCAGATGAGCCATCATACGTGAAAGATGTCTTCCAGACAAGCCAAGATTAGTGAAGAGATGGATGGAGGAAAGGAGAGGATGAGTTGAGTGTCATCAGCATAGCATTGGTGTAGAAACCCATGTGAGAATATGACCTCACTGAGAGAGCTGGTATGGAGGAAGAACAGAAGAGGACAAAGTACTGAGCCTTGTGGAACTCCAGTGGAGAGTCTGCATAATTAGAAAAACAGTTCAGCTAAAACTACGACATGAGACAGTGGAATAATAAATAACTGGTGTTTACGTGCTCAAATTTGACTCCCTGTAATTTTGTTGCAAGTGTGGATTGAAACAGTTGTTAAAGTGGATCTAAATGATGTGAATAAGCCTTTAAAAACCATAAAAAAGAAGCAAATAAAAGAATATAAGGACAATCTTGTAGAAACAAAAAATGCAGCAGGAACAAGTGTTAGCAATCTGCAGACAAACC
The DNA here is from genome assembly GCA_030068235.1 of Notoglanidium macrostoma. Taxonomy (NCBI): domain Eukaryota; kingdom Metazoa; phylum Chordata; class Actinopteri; order Siluriformes; family Auchenoglanididae; genus Notoglanidium; species Notoglanidium macrostoma. Next base: position 20,833,395 of record JAQQZR010000003.1, on the reverse strand, counting down.
CCTCCTAGCTTGGACATCACAGAAGGTAATCAGAAATGTTGTTGAGATAAAGGACAATTAAATATCCACTGCTTTGTGGTCGGTCTTTATTGATTTAGATCTGTTCTTCTATTGATCGGCTGTGTGGATGATTATGGAGTGTGACGTCCCAGATGGCTCCGGGGATGATGCCAGAAGTTCACTGTAATTTTGTGGATTAAAACAGACATCCACAAGCTATCACTTTTGGGGATGATCATGATAAATAACATAAATAGCTCACTTAACCTTGGGAGTGAATGTTGCTGTTGTTGTTTTTTTCCCCTACTGCCCTTCTCCTGTCCTCATCTGATGGATAAATCTCATTCTGCCTGCTCTTTGACAGATGTCCTTCTCCATCTGGAAAGTCAGACAGTTACATCTGTCAATCACTGCTCTTCAGCTGCTGTGTTTAATAAAAAAAATGGATTTCAAAGAGTCATTCACAGTCAGTTTGATATCTGATAATCCAATAAATGAAAATTTCTTCCATAACGGCAGAAAGTTTCGAAATATATTAATAAATGCGAATTCATTTGCTTTCTGGGATTCTGTTTGCATCTCAATTACAAACCGATCGACCAACCGCGATGATGAGTAATTCTTTACGATCATATTTTCTTGATACAGTAAAATCCCTTATTCTTAGTCAGTAGCTTATATACAAAATTAACATCAACATTTACACAGGGAGGGTTCAGCATGTTCTGAGTTGGGTTACACAGGTAGTTAAACTGATTTCCTTGGTTTCTGGGTGTCTAGAGTACAGCGTTTAAAAGCAAGCACTTTTCTTTAAGTGGGTAAAATATTACTATTGTAATATGGGTCTAAGGGGTGGGTCTTTCAGGGGCTTCAGGTTACTTTGGAGAGTTCAAAGCACCTATGCAACTGTCAATCATTCCAGATTTATATGTTAATTGCTCATTTTCATTCCATTGTCTGGCATTACGAGCTCCATGACCACACAGAACTCACACCAACATACTCAGACAAGCCCCTCTACTCTGAGAAAAGTTTCTTTTATTCTTTGACGCAATCAGGACCCGATCCTCCTCTTTCCTTACATATTTCTTCTTCTGGTCCGCTCTGATTACAAGTGAATATCAGAGCGCTCTTTATTTCTTTATATATTCTTTATATGAAAGCCTCAAGGAGAGCAGATGCAACGCCTTATGGGTAAAAAAAAAGAAAGAGCGAGAGAGAGAGATCCTGTGCAGCATTACAATCACTTGCTTTAGAAGACTGCACTGTTACTTTTTCCCCCGTCTATAATTTTCATCACTTCTTTCCGTGCCGTGAGATGACTTGCATTTAGTGAAGTGTGAGGTACTGAGGAATAAGAGTTTGCGTGGGAATTGTGGTATTTATCAGAGAGTAAACATTAGCAGAGTCTTCATTAAAAAGCGGTGATTGTGAAAGGGTTTTTTTTTAATGATCAACGGATTTTTTGGTGCAAGTAGTAAATTGACCTTGGAAGATTTCCAACGAGTGAGACTTAATTAGATTTGACAAGAAAAGCTACAGTCTAAACTGTTAATATTAAGCAAATATTACATATTATTTTAGTTTTACACAATATACTGTTTTTTTTTTCCCCAAGTTACGTTTCATAATTGCGTAAATTGGAATGAACCAAGTCTGTCCAATTGTGATGATGGGCAGCATTCATATGTCATCTTACAACTTCGTTTCTTCATTTTTTTTTTAAATAATTACATTTTTAAAAGTCTTATCAGTTACTGTGTTGGTTAAGAAACACATTTAGACCTGACACTATTAATAAAAGGAAGGGTTTTGAATCCTGTCATTAATTTGTATTTATACATTTAATCAATTAATTAATTTATATACAAAAATCTAGCATGAAAGTTAAATATCCTGTATATTCAAGGGAAGAAACGGCTCCGCCCCCCGCGCCAGGACTCTCTTCGCGCCTACTCCGCCCCCCCGCGCCGGCCC
>JAQQZR010000003.1:20801301-20812111 GCA_030068235.1 Notoglanidium macrostoma | reverse complement strand
TGTGTGTGTGTGTGTGTGTGTGTGTGTGTGTGTGTGTGTGTGTGTGTGTGTGTGTGTGTGTGTGTGTGTGATTTTTCTTCTCCGTGGGCGATGGATGATAGATTGATGCCTCTTGTACACAGGAGGGAAGTGCTTGTGTTTATTTACTGCTGGGATCAGAGATACATTTAGGCATATTTTTATTTAAAAAATACCGACACACTCCTCTTTAGGTTCTTGAAATATTTAAGGGATCTGAGATTTCTAACACGGGTCCACTTGGAACCTTTTCCTAGAGGTTCCCATAATGGTTCCACAACAAAGGCAGTGAATTTTGTTTTGAAAGAAACGTGTTAAGCCTAGGACACCACACTCTCTGGTTCCCCAAACAGCACTGTGTGTGTGTGTGTGTGTGTGTGTGTGTATGTGTGTGTGTGACTGGTAGATAACCTTCTGCTGTATGAATGAGGTGCCTGATATGCGGCTAATAACCAAAATGAAGTGTGAGTGATATTGTCTTAGGCAGATGCTTAGTAAGATTGTACACACACACACACACACACGATCTAAAAAGCCTTCATCCTCGGAGGCGCTTCATCCTTGACTCCATATGGGGTTGTGTGTCTACAACGTCCCACTGGACCTCTGTATCTGACAGACTGTCACACACACCACATCCCTCTCTCTCTCTTTCTCTCTCTCTCTCACTGACTCTCTAGTTATACCTGTGTGCCACAGTGGTGAGACTCTGTGTGTGCGTGTGTGTGCGTGTGTGTGTGCGTGTGTGTGCGTGTGTGTGTGTGTGTGCCATGGGGAGATTCTCCATCTGGACGTTGGCGCCTCAACATGCTCCAGCATCACGTCGTCTGTCTGCATATCACACACATGGACCCTGTTTGTTAAATCAGAAGGCGTGTAAGTGGAACATTAACGTAAATGAAGGTAGTTAAATGGAGAGTTTTCAGTCAGCAGAGGGCGCTCTGAGCTTTGCGTTAAGAAATGTAATTTAAAAAAAAATAAATAGAGAACTGTGCATGAGTGTTTTGTAATCCAAACCCTGCCTGCTCTTGAAAGAATTCTGACCAATGCCTCCCACTTCCAAGGGAATATGCACCAATCCCTCTTGCTCCCAGAGGAATCCTGACACTCTCACTCACTCTCAAAGGAATTCTGAACAATCCGACCCATCCTGCAGAAATTATGATCAATCCTGCCCACTCACAAAGGAATTCACCTGCTCCTAGAGAAATTCTGTGCCCATTCCTAAAGGAATTCTGATTAACCTTGCCCATTCCCAAAGGCATTCCTACCAATGCCATCCACTCTCAAATGTTCCTACCAATCTCCTACATGTTCCTCAAGAAATTCCGACCAACTCCTGAGTGAATCCTGTCCACTCCTGAAGGAACTCTAACCAATTCCACTAACTTGCAAAGGAACTCTTACCAATCCTGTCTGCTCCAGAAGAAATTCAGAGCAATTCCACCTTCTCCCAATGGAATTGTGACCAATGCTGCACACTCCCCAAAAAAGTTCCAAATAATCCTACTTCTTCCTCATGAAATTCTGGCCAATCCCACATGCTTGCAATGAAATTCTGCCCAATCCAGCTTGCCTTTTAAAGAAATTCTGACCATTCACGTACCTGCAAAAACTCGGACCAATCACGTTGACTCCTGAAGAAACTCTGACCAATCCTGTCCACTCCTGACAGAATTCTCATCAAGTTTGCCCACTACCAAAGGAATTCCTAACAATGCAATTTCGCAAGCTTCACCTCTGACCACCCACTCCCACCTTCGTAAAACCCGCCCTCTCCTTTGACTTTCTTTTTTGTCAGATCCAGAGGAACCTTAGTCCTGATACACACCTCTACTCCAAATGTTTTATATGGATGATGAATAGAAAGTCCTGAAAGCTTTCTTTTCTCCCCCATGTAGTGTCACGGGATTTTGGGGATTAAACCTTCTGACCAACATAACATGATTGCGGTTGGTTTTAATTGACGTAGTGTTGCTTTTTGTGCGGTACACCTCCCTGCTGAGCTTCCACAGTACAGAGCTGCTGTTCCTCTATCAGTGTACAGATTGGAGAGAATATCCATCACGCTGATGGGCAGTAAACACTGAACGTGGCTTGCAGGTGCAGCGCTGCTTTACTGGACCTGCGCAGATAAGATCCACAGCACATTGTAAATAAGAGGTCAGATGATCCTATCAGATATTATATGTTTATCATTAATCATGTGTATAGTGCAGCTGGGGGCCAAGTTAAACGTTAAGCAGGCATGATAATCGATTGGTGCAGCGAAGCGGAGCTAAAGAGGATCTTATAAAGCAGAGGTAGATCATTTATAAAGGTAATGTTAGATTCAGTAGAACGGACTCATAGACCGTTAGCTTAGCAAGCTTATTAGGTAAACACAAGAAGATAAATGGGATGACTTATCCTGTAAAGCTTGTGCTAGGCAAGTCCGAGACCCAATAGAAATGATAATGTATTAGATCGAGCACATTAACGCAGTGTAAATTACTGTCAGATCCACTCTTAGTGAAATCTAACCAGCATCTTCTGACCAATCAGACGAGCTCTGATGTTGCTGTTCAGATTTTTCATTTAGTTTGCTGTGTCACTTCCATACTGCCATATGAAAGCACGTTGATGCAAAGCCCAGGATTAGGAAGCTTACAGCAAACATTCCACTATGAGAGGATTAGGAGGGCTGTGTCTCATAGTGGCGACATTGTTTCATATTCTCAGTGATCCATCAGACCGCCCCGCTTCTCCTTTACCGTGACGCAGACACACAGCTCCATCTGTATAGAAACATGAATGTTTCAACAGAACCAATGCGGGAAATCACAGTCATACGAGTAAATGAAATTCCCAGCAAATCTTTGCCTTTAGATGGCGCCACCATTTTATTTATGCAGACAAACTTGCGATTTCACCTATCGCTACTTTCTGTTTATTGCTCCGCCCCCTTCTTTGCTGGAAAGCTACGATCCTGTCAGTGATAAACCATGGACTCTCTGCAAGAAGTTCTGCATCATCATAGACACCAACCGTCCCTCTAACTTTTCCCCCACCAGACCCAACTAATGACAGACTTGTAAATTAGCTAATTACCAAGCCTCGACGATAAATATGACTTGAGGGTTGGTGGCGTTTGGAGCCACACATCAAACCAAACCCTGGAGCATAGCTGACAGAGTGTGAATGAAGTGAACCCGATGCTGCTCCAGGCAGTCTGCTCTGTGCTAAAGGTGCGATCAGCTCTGGGACACAAGATGGCACTTTGAGTCAGAGGGTACGAACCGATCAGGTAAGCAGTTCAGAGTCGGGATGATCCGATGCTGTCTTTATGCCACTCTGAGAGCTCGGAGAAGGAGAGCTCCAGCCTGGGTCATGTCTTATTCCTGGTTTGGGAAGCGCGGACATTCTTGGATGTGGGAACAGATTCCCTACTTCCTGTCTGGAAATTTGTGAATGGATCCTTAAAAGCTTGAAATCTGCATTCGTACCAAATGACTCTGTAAGATTCCTAACAGTTTGCCAGCAAATCTAAATTTTAACAGGCGTGACAGTTCGAATGAGACCTAATGCTCGTCACTGTAATCTACCTGCTGTTACATTCCCTTTTTATATTTCATGGTAGTTTGTAATGTGGAAGCTAACAATTAGCACCCTAGCATTCTAATCTCTACTATCTTCTCCCAGGAACAGAGGTGGGAATACATCCTGGATGGAACACATCAGCAGCTCCAGTTCATTGGCTAATTTAAAAAAAAAGAATATTATGTTATATATTAAATAAACTCATATTTAACTTATTTATTTATTTAGTGTGGACATTCCCAGAAGAGAGAGAGATTATAAATATGGAACACAATGTTATGTGGTAAATGAAGTATCAGATTTAAAGTAGTACTCATCTCTGGAGGATATTTTCCACTGTAGTCTATCCGTCAGTGTCAGAGCGAGCATGACTGATGGGGAGGTAATGAATACGGATCGAATGAACGTGGAGGTCAGAGAAAAGTTTCACGCAGACAAAAGACTCTATCAATTATTTCTGGCACTTTCTATTGAGATGTCACTGCGTGTCTGCTGTTCAACCTTTTAAACATCTCTAAATGCAACGTTCCTGCTGGGTTTATCCAGTTCATCACCTCCAACCTTCATCTTTTAAAGATGTTGGGTGATATTTATTTTTGTTCCCTTTTCATTCTCATTGCATTCATTAAAAAAAAAAAAAAAAAAAAAAAAAATTGTCACTTTGGAAATTATTGTAAATTTCTTGATAATATGAATTGAAGACATTTTATAGCAATATTCACTGCTGAAATCTCTTCATTCATTCATTCATTCTTCAGTAAGTGCTTCAGGAGTTCAGCTCAGGAAACATTCATATACAGCAAATAAAATGTGTACTATAATTATTCAGCTTATATGGGTTTTTTTTCTCTCTCTAAGGCGGTGTGTCTGATACTCCAGAGCTATTTATTATGTAAAGAATTATGATAAATTATTATCTGGTGCCTCTGGCATACAGGGTTCTTATATATTCATGAAATATACTCATGAAAACAAGTCACGCACCGAGGTGTGTGGTGAAAAAAATACTTTTTAAAAGTGTTTGCTTGAAGCTCAGAAGGAAAGTTTGCAAATTTACTGTAGTTTAGTCAGAGTCCAGGTCAATGGAGCTATGTAGAGAAAGTTCCTCGAATTCAGATTCAGGTAACGCACCTGCATGAATTGAATTCAGAATAGCGTTTTTTTGTCAGCAGTTATGTCTGAATCCCGCAATTTTGATCCTCACTAAACAGGCATAACTCAGAATTCTGAACATTAAGTCTGTGTTATTGAAGCATAACCGGATGTCCTTAATAGGATTAAGCATAACAAAGCAGCCGATTTGAATTTGAGGCTTGTTTTGCGTGAAATTTCTGAGATGCTTGGCGTTCAAGTGGGAAGTCGGCGTGAGAACACTGTTGCTTGGCAACAGCGATGTGGACATCTAGAGCCTAACGTTAACAATTGAGTGGGTGACGTAATGTAGGAAATGAAACGATGAGGCCGTTGGGAATATCGGGATTCTCCTGCAGTATATTATAAAATTACAAATAAAACTTGATATTACAATATATTAACTTAACATCCACTGAAAAATGTACTTCCATGGACTCCACTATTTCTTAAAACGCCAGAAACCTCATGAACTCTTAAGCTTTCAGACAATTTCCACTTTCAAATCTCAAGACAACTTTTCTCGTGAACATGGTTAACACGACCCCACCAATATAAGAGTGTGTTTTTCATTCATATTTATTAGGGATGACTTAAATAAGCAGATGGCATCACGTCGGTTTGATGGAAATTTTGTGGATCTCCTGTTTTTTTTGTTTGTTTGTTTGTTTTTTTCATCTACATTAAGTGACCTTTGAGACACTGACATTCTGTCAGATGAATTTCGCTCTTCGTGTGGCGAGAGAAGTAAATAAACACATTTTCATACGGCTGTGCTGACCTTTGAGATCTTTATCGCTCAAGCCTTTATGCTAAAATATACTTTTTGGTAAACGCTGCCCTTTTATTTAAAAAAAAAAAAAAGAGACTATATTATACAAACACTAATTCTATATAATTGTGCAGAAAAGATGGCTTCAAAAATAGTAAAAGTAAATATTTCGGCCTAAAAGAAAAAATACTACAACATGCAGTAAAATGCTGTAAAAACTTGCATCATGTTTTTCTGTGTGAAAAGTGGTCACTTGTGTAATATGTTGCTTTCTTAACTGACATTTTTCAAAATACAAATAATTTTTAGGAAACATAATGTTCAGAAATGTACATTTTTTTTCGCAGTGACTCAATAACGAAGAATTCCTAAACAAAATATCGATAGCAAAAAACTAGGAGTGCGTAAGACTTTTGCACGGTACTGCAAATGAAAAAATTCATCCAAAAATCACGTTTTTTTTTTCTTAACCCAAATTAAAAATTTTTTTTGTTTCATTTGTTTTTGTCTAGACGTTATTTTAAGTTATGCAGTTGTGAACTGGAGGAAAATTTGGAGTCGTGTTCATTAAAAAATTCAGTTGATACACTAACAAAACGCATATGATTTATGCTATAAAACTAGCATTTTATGCAATGTCTATATTGAAAATATACCTTTGCTTGCTCTAGCTAATACTTCTTGCTTTGAAAAGTTTGACCCTACAAAGTAAGTTGTATTACTTTGTATTTGTATTTTGAATGCAAAGCCTGAAGAAAATCATGTTGGTACAGTTAAATTGGGATTTCGTAAAAAGCTACGTGCAAATCATCCATCCATCCATTATCTATACCGCTTTACCCGTCTGGGTCACGGGGAAGCTGGAGCCAATCCCAGCATGTCGGGGAGAGGCGGGGTACACCATGGGCAAGTCACCAGTCCACCACAGGACCGACACAGACAAACAGCCACACACGCTTGCATTCACACCTATGGGCAATTTAGAGTAGCCAGTTGACCTAATCTGCATGTCTTTGGACTGTGGGAGGAAACCGGAGCACTCGGAGGAAACCCAAACATGCACGGGGAGAACATGCAAACTCCGCACGGAAAGGCACCTTGGGTAACACGTGGATCGAACCCAGGACCTTCTTGCTGTGAGGCGACAGTGCTAACCACTCGTGCAAATCATAACCCTAATAATACGATTTCACACAGTTGTGATCTGCTGGATGTTATTTATTCAGTCTGAAGCATTATTGAACTCTCGGGCTATACAGGGATCCTAACCGTCAGCGTCTCCATCTGATCTTTAAAATATCCACACCGCATCCTGGTTCTCCATGCTGTGGATTCTAAAGATCAGATGGGTGCTAGCGGAGAACGTTTCTGACTTTTTTGATTTAAGTTAAAAATGTCATTTCGTGAATGATTTTTTTAAATGATCACAGTTACATAAATCTATTGGAGGTTTTCATTTCCAGTACCAGATAATCTATAATAGGGGTTATTTAATAATGGACCATGTTTGGGATTCAGATACTGTGAAATATTATAGTAGATTGAAGGAAATACTCAAAAATGTGGCAGAATCGATAAATACATGGGAAAAAAAACTGGTTATTGTAATGCAAAACACTACAGAGAGAAACTATCAGTCTTTTATTTCTGTAGATATTTTTAATAAATTGCAGTAATTGAAAAGTATTTCAGCAGAAGAATCACTGGTGGGGGGGGGGTCTGGTTATGTTTCATTATGATATACATGTCAATTTCTTTTATTACCTTCACATGGATGAACTACAAAACTACATAATTTAAGGTACACTGTATTTTTAAAACTGCCGCTAAAATCAGCTTTTTTTTCTATATTCAGACTCAAACAATATCCATTTAGAAGCATATTAGAGAATAATCTCCCAAAATGTTGACTGCTGTTGGATTTCCTTTACATTTGACACTTTTTAGTAAGTGCAGATTTATGTTTGATTGTCTCATATGCATGAAAAAAGTTTAAAAACATTCAATAAGTAAATCTGTAGGACTATCAAATATCAACTGGCAAAAATGTATTACGATTGCTCATTCAAAAATACAATTTAACGTCAAAAAGTGTAAGAAAAACAGACCTGAGCATTTAAAGACGATTTGTCCAAAAAACAAAAAGTATTTAAAAAGCGACTGTTCTCCACTTCGAGTTCATATTAAACGTCTCATTTGTTCAGAAAATAAGGAAAATTATATATTTTGTAGAACCAGCAGTAGAGACATATTGGCCTGCTGAGTGGCGAAGCTGATTTCTGATTTCTTTTCTTTTTTTCTTTTTTTTTAAATAAAGATGGAAATGTCTTCCGGAATCAAAGTCCAGATTGATGTTCATTAAATCTCTTGACTCTCAATCTCTTAGGATGAAAGTGGAGATCCTACGAAGGAAAATGGAGGATGGAAGGCACCGAAGGTGTTTCTAGAGATGTTTTATTCAATAAAGTATGGAGTTGGAGTTTGTTTGTTTGGTCTAGTTTCTTCAGGCAGTAAGTGATGGACAGCAGAGGAACCAGACAGAACATTGAGGGATGAGTAAAACCCTGAACGCCTGCAGAGAGATTTTCTGAGTTAACAGACACGAGGTCCATTTTACCCACCAGGGAGCTTCTGTCCATCTATCCCTTCTGTATCAGGATGGACGTTCACTCATCCTGTCCATGTATTAAATACCTGATGCACTCATTAAACATCACGTTGAGCTAAAAGTTTCCTAAGAGCGCCTCACAATGACGAAGTGTCTCAGAGGACATTCTCGAGTACCTCATTTAACTTGCCAGTTAAACTAAGTAGCAAGTATTTAAAAAGTACAAGTACAACAGTGCAAGCTGCAAGGCTTGACGAAGAGAGAGAAAAAAAAGAGACAAAGGAACAGGAAGGTGTAAATAACTGAATTAATTAAGGGCATTGGTACAAATGCAAACATTTTAGGAACAAACCAATGAAAAGGCAGGGGTGGATACGAGACAGAAAGCAAACGGAGGTGCAGCATGGTTATGGGGTGTGATTTTACACCTTGTAGGTGTAACTTTTGTCATACATTAAGCTACTTGCTGAACTTTAGAGACATTTTTGGTTTCTTTGTATCTTGTAAGGATGATTTCATCATGTACTACATAGTCATGGTATAGTATTCTATATATATATAGACATGGTACAGTATTCTACACATCATCGAATAATTTTTTTTATTAAACATATTTCTTGTGCAGCGTTTCACATGAAATGTTAAGCAGACATTGTTATTAATGCAATAAAACGACACCGAAAAGGAAGGCATAAAATTCCAATCCGTAAAAAAGTTATGTGCAATAAAGTGGAAAAACAATATATTGAACATGCTAACTGAAATTTATTTAATACTGTCTGTTTGCCATGACAGCTTCAAGTTCAGGTGCGATTCTGGATCCCAACAGTCTTTACATGAAGTGCTGAATCACGATCGCGAGTTCATTCTACACATATGTTCTGTTGAGTTTAAGTGTGGCGACTCGGTCATATCAGCACCTTTATTTTCTCACTATGAAACCAAATGAGAGCCTCCTTTGTAGTACATTTTGGATCGTTGTCCTTCTGGACACCCACATCTCATCCTCATCATAATCGTGGATGGCAACAGATTCTTTTCTAGAATTTTCCACTACATGACTCCATTAATCTTCCTGTTCAGATTCAACCGGTACCATGAGAAGAGAAATGGCTTCTTTTGTCTCGTTCACCAACCGTTCCGTAGCGAACATCAGACAAGCTTGCCTTTTCTTCAGCGGTGATTGAGAATGGTGGCCATGTATGTGGAGTGCGTTGCCTCTTGTTTTCTCTGTTACGCCTGTACCCACTGCTTCCAGCTCTTTCTAGAGCTCTATTTATCAAGTGGTCCTTAGCTCTTGGGCTATTCGTCTGACTAATGTTCTGATTGCCCAGTTAGAAATCTTGTGAGGATCTCCTGTGCGTGGCTGGGTGAGGGCTGTAAGATGTTCTTTCCACTTATCTAACCCTAGATAATGATCATGATGTTGCTTATAGGAACATTTAGCAGTTCAGAAATCCATTGACAACGAATGTCTTAGCTTAGATTAGCTTAGCTTAAAAATGGCTTGTGGAGGTCTTGGGAGAACTTTTTGCCTCTGTACATCATGAGATGTTTCTTGCATGACAGCCTGGTGACAAATGATTTGTTCAGAGTTGACATAGTTTGATGGACCTTAAATGTGTTTGGTGCAACTACAATTCTACTCACAGTGTATGGTTTAGGATTGATTTTACACAATGAAAGCATTGTGAGTTCTGTGAACTGGGATACGCAGAGCAATTAACTTCCAATGTGACAACACTGATTGTGGTTGTATTTTAATGGTAGAAATGCATCTGGATGGGCTGATGATCGAAGAAAGTTGACAGAAATGAAACATGGTTAACGTATGCAAATCTGGATGGTGTACATACTGGTGTAAATTCAGTTCAGTACTCTTCCGGACGCTTGTCTCTTTAAGCGTTGAGTGTGCAGCTCTTTCCCTCACTTAACTCTGAACCGGATCCATAACTGAGTTGGCGGTTTCTAAGAACATGGCGTAAAATCCACCTAACCTCATTTTCTGCCCTCTTCTTATTCGAATTCTGCGCCTCGTTCACTTTTCTTGTTTGTGCTGTTTGGTTTGTTCTATACCGCTGGGAGTAGCTAATGGTTCAAAAATCAGATTCGGGCATCGATACTGATTAGAACCCAGACACCATGTGTAGAGCAATAAATCTCTAAGTTCCAGCTCCTTCTGCCGATGCCTTAATCCAATTTGCTGCTATATAATTGACTGAGCTTGTTGGTCGAAGAAGAATTGAGTCTCATTGGGTGAGACGGATGGCCTGGTTCTTCTTTTTCCATGCCGATGTTAACCAATTGCCTCGTGTTTTTCCGAGTAGCTGCTGAACTAACCAGGGCGGAAGAAACAAATAAGCCCTCGTGGTTATCGATTTAGCTGGCAAGCTGGAATTCTAGTTGAATAAACCTCACTTTGTCCACACTACTGACTTTACATACCAATCAAGAGTGCAGTCAAACCCCATCTGATGCAACCACAATCCAAAACTAGACTACACTTTACACAAAGTTTATTATACTTGCTGGACTTCTGACAGCCAATATTTCCATCTGGAAAAAGTTGATTTGTTTCCAATAACAAGGCATCATCCATCCATCCATTATCTATACCGCTTTCAACGTCTGGGTTGCGGGGAAGCTGGAGCCAATCCCAGCATCTTGGGGTGAGAGGCGGGGTACACCCTGGGCAGGTCGCC
>JAQQZR010000003.1:20755477-20795473 GCA_030068235.1 Notoglanidium macrostoma | reverse complement strand
AAGGCACCCTGGGTGACCCGGGGATCGAACCCAGGACCTTCTTGCTGTGAGGCGACAGTGCTAACCACCGTGCCGAAAAGGCATCATGAAGTGCATTTATTTCTCTTATTCCACAGCAATTTACCAAGGAGTCCAATTTTTTATCAATTTTTAGGTCAGTGTTTGTTCTGATACGTTTCCGTTCCTGTAGTAACGTCTCCTACTCAGCGACTTTACGTTAACTGATGTGTAATCTTTGATATGGTGAAGTTTTCTTTAAGGCAATATTTATGTAACATTTATGGAAGGAGTTTCCAGTGTCAGCGCTTTGTAACACTCAGAAGTAAATCTGTAACGTGATGTTTTCTGATATCTTCAAGATGGATGATTTTATACTTTGAGGATTCTCAGAAAGCTATGGAGTTATTATTATTATTATTATTATTATTAATTTAGGGTAGAAAAAAAGAGAAGCTGGTGAGGAATTGCCTGTTTTTAGCGACTATAACACACATAAGAACAGGAACAAACTTGTTTTGGGGACGTTAAATGTAACTAAGTGAATAAACTTGAATTACTTATTGCTGAGAAGTTGCTTTGGTATAAGAAGTGCTCTAACTTCAGGGTCATAGCATTAATGTCATTTCATCACCTTGTCATTGTTTATTTTTCTACATGGAGTTTCATTCCTCACCTATTTCTGATTTCGGGTTATTTCTAGTCTATTCATAGAATATTTGAGCCATCATATCTAATGGACTTTCCGAGTTGTAACCATTAGTATTTATTGGTAACCTTGTGACATACAGCTGTGTTCGAAATCAATCGTAAACTATTACTTTAATAGATTTATGAGCTTTTAGAAGGTAGACCTCTTCTCCTATAAGGCCAACAACATTGATTCAAGCTAATGATGCTTAGTATGAAATTCCATTAATCATGTAACATGAGTACATACACGGCTAAAATAAATCTTTATCTGACATTTAGAGATGATATCCTGCTACAGAAATGTGTCACAGCTATACCTTCCAATAATGTTTTGCTATCAAATATCTTTGTGACGTACTGTATTACCAAAATAAATATCTTTCACTCTTCAGAATATGCATCCTCATCTGAGCAATACTTTCCATATTCTTCTGTCAGCAGATGAAAGGAAAGCCATTTATTTTAGGTGTTGTATCATCTCTGCTCAAAAAAAATACCGTTAGGATCCTCAGTGGAATATCAATGACATTAAATGTCAAATGTATTTCTCAGCATGTGATACTTCCCGTAATCCTTCTGTAGACCTGGTGAGGATGGATCTTCTACTCTATTTTTACACAAGAGCAAAAGGAAAAAGAAAGAAAGGAAAAGGAGCATTTATCTCTGAACTATGCTTCAGAGGAGCAGGGTAGAGAAAATAATCTAGTGTTCTTTGTTAATGGCTTTTGCCTTTTCCATTATCTGGTCTGCAGTAAATTCTGATTTAAAAGCGTCTGAAAGGCTGCTTAGCATTCAGCCCAGTGGATCACAGCAGTTTGGAGTGATTTAACATTTCTGGCTAAAATCAGACAGTGCAGGAGAAATGCTTTCGAAAAGAAAGGGAATAACATGAGACATTATTTGTCATTTTAACAAAAAATAAAATAAAGTAGTATATCATTACACTACTATAAAAAAAGATACTGAGGTTAATATCAGGATTAACACTGACTTTAATGTTCATACTCTTTTTTTTTTACGACTTTATTGATATGAAATGCAACAAAATCTATCCATCCTTGCGCATTTAAAATCATTTCTTATGAACACATTGTTTAAAAGAATGTACAAATTTGAATGGAAATCATTTTCAACCTCCCATAGAGCACAACACATTTGAACTTTTCATCTAAGGTGTGCAATAGATCACTGCCAATCGAGCAGTTAATAAATACTATTGTGTTTTTTTTATTGCTCTTTTTCTTTGTAAAAGAAATAGCATTTTTTCAGTATAGTTCACTCATTTTATGAAATTTTACTAAAACAAAACCATTTTACTCAAACCTTCCACGTACTCATTACAAATCTTTTACAACTTTTACTTTCTCTTAACTGTTATTTTGGTCAACTAACAATTATTCATTCAAAATTTTTGTACATTTCTGCTTAAACATCCAAATGAAATCTCATCTCATTAAAAAGGAATGAGGGAAAATGTCTTACGCTTAAGTTTGGGGACTTTTTAACTTTCACTTAATGGTAATTTTGATTAATAATTTCCATAATTATTAAAATAATATTGAGACAACACCATGTTGTCATGTCTACACCTCCCATGATCAATCACAGCACTACAACTTTTGGGGAAGTTTGTAATTGCCTCTATTGATGACATTGATTTATTCACCCTCACATGAAAGTTACATCTAGTTGGCCCTGTCTGAACGGCAAGCCAATCATCTCTATGTAACAGGGAAAAAATGTGAGTTCCACGCTAACACGGTTTCATTCCTGGGTTATGTGATAAGTCAAGAGGGTACTGCTATAGATATCACCAAAGTGAAGGTTGTGACAGACTGGCCCCCTCCCTGCACTGTGAAGGACTTACAGAGATTCCTAGGATTAGCAAACATCTACAGAAGGTTCATCAGGGGTTTCAGTATGGTGGTAGGACCACTGATGGCATTGTTGAAGAAAGAACCCAAGAAACTCTCTTGGAACGATGCTGCTGAGACAGCCTTCAACAAAATCAAGCAGGCCTTCATGATGGCTCCTGTCCTGGGCCACCCAGACCACAAACAACCATTCATAGTAAATGCATCAGAGAGAGTAGTAGGAATCTTGTCACAATGCTTTTGAAAAAAGCTGAAGATGTGCCCAGTACCTTTCTTCTCAAAGAAGCAATGTCCTCCAGAGAAGAACTATGATGTTGGCAACCAGGAACTTCTCACAGTCAAGCTGACCCAGGAGGAATGGAGACACTGGCAATAGGGAGCAGCCCATCTGTTCATGGTGCTTACCGACCACAAGACCCTAGTATACTTGCACACAGCCAAATGTTTGAACCCGAAGACAAGCTCGATGGGCCCTGTTTTTCACCAGATTCAACTTCATGCTGCCATATGTCTCTGGTTCGAAGAACACCAAAGCAGATGCGTTGTACCGCATACACCCCACTACAAAGGAGAAATCAGATCCAGAAACAATCTTGCCTACCTCCTGTATCATTAATGCCATCTCTTGGGAATTCGACAGAGTTGGAAGCTGCCATGTCCCAGCCAGCTGTCCACCTGTATCTGCACCTACTGATCATCACACCTCACCGGCCCTGGACAGTTGTATAGTTGAACTTCTACAATAGAAGCATTAGTGGCCCATCATCGTCCCGGACATCAATAAGTATGGCACCTCCTGTTCTACCTGTGCTCAAGCTAAAGTTCCACAAATGTTTCCATCAGGCAAACTCATTCCTATACCCACACCTCTAAGCTCCTTGTCTCAGACCTGACCAAATCCTCAGGAAATACTGTGATACTGGTTATGTTAATTTTTTTTTCCAATTGCTGAGGTTAATTCATCTGCCTGCCTCGAAACCTAGTCTCGATTCCTCCCCTGGCCTGAATATATCCAGAACTCCCTCAGACACCACAACCCAACTAACACCTTTCCAATGCATTCTTGGATATCAGCCACCCTTGTTCCCATGGAACACCAACCTCACAGTATCACCTGCATTCAATGATTGGTATGGGAGAGTAGGTATGGGGGAGTACACACTACACAATAAAACAAGTGACAGAATTCAACAAGTGCTTTGCTGTCTGTCACAGAAGTGAAGCTCCCCAGTTACAACCAGGATACCATGTATGGCTCTCAACATGACTCATGACATTAGGGGATTACCAGAGTGCAAGAAACTCAACACTTGCTATATCGGACCATTTAATATCCTGAGCCAGATCAACCCCAGCTCGACCTTCCTGAAAATCTGTCACCCAAGCTACTCTGTACTTCAGCTCCCCTGCAGCTTCAGAGTCACCTTCAGTCACCACCTGAACTTGATGGACAACCAGCATACACAGTCAAGAACATACTGTGATCACGCAGGAGAGGAGGCTGGCTTCAGTATCTGGGGGACTGGGAAGGGTACGGTCCAGTGGAACAATGCTGGGTCCCAGCCAATGAAATCCTTGACCTGCTCCTGGGGGACTTTCATTTCCGACACCTTGATCAGCCTTCCCCTCGACTCAGGAGGCTGTCCATTAAGTCATCCACTACCAAAGCCAGCTCCCGGACTACTGATTGAATGCAGATGCATCCAATTAACACCACAGCCACAACTCACACATATGCAAAGCAATAGTTTGCCCACTCAGTGTCTGCTATCTGAAATTTGAAATTACTCTTGCCAAGAAATTACCCGTGTTTGCTTTACTGGTTTTGACTGTTTGGAAGGTCTGGATTCTGTGTTTACCTCTGACAAGTTCTTTGCTAATCGACTCAACCCTGCTTGTTTGTGGACTTTTACCACCTGCCACCTCTGTACCTTTGCTCGTGTGTTTTTACACTAAAAACTGGTCCACAATTGCATTCAGTGCTTTCACTTAAGTATCACTTTGATGTTTTTTTTTTTTATCACAAAACAATGTTTTTAAAAAAAATGCATTTTAACAATAATACTGAAATTGAATTCTACCAGGTTGACATTAAAGAATTTTAAATCAGAATTAAAATTTTAATCTACACAGATATACACTGCTGTTTTATTAAATAAAAAAAATAAATAAATAATAATAATAGGTTCAACTAGAATGTGAGTGACAGATGAATTGACGAAGCAGAAAATTTGTGATAATTTCCAAAATATTTTACTGCAAATTGATTTTAGTACATTAGGGATTGTTCAGGCATATAGCATTAGTTTTTGTTGGGTTTTTTATTACTTCTTTAACAACATTGCTCAATTTAAACCTAACAAAAACAAACTCCATTACTTCTGGAGTCCCTAAAGGCATGAACAGTGATGGAAATGACCTTTCCTTTTACACAGCATGAATGTATAGTCAAACAGTAAAGGCAACATTCATTATACTAGTTATAAAATAAACTTTTTGTTTGGCATGGTTCTGTTTTTTAAAAGGACTCGATAAGCACAGCGCTTATTTATATGCTAATTCACAGAAGGCTATATATCAGGCTTTAGCTGCTCTTCAGTGGCGTTGAGATGAGAATTCTAAGTGCTTCAGTTTCCTGCTGTTTAAGCCAGATTTCTACAGCAGACGATAAAATGCAAGCGTTCTTTTAATTGTAGTTTTCGATATTTTAGTATTGAACATTTCACTTTTAAAAGTGAAATCGGATCCCATCGGAAGCGTGTGATTGCAGTTGTTTATGCTAAAGGTGGTCCAACCAAGTATTAAGCATAGGGGGCATTTACTTTTTCACACAGTTGATACGGGTTTGGGGAGATCAAGGACCTCTTCAACAAATTACAGCTGTGAATTGTGGTTATTCAGGTTTCTTTAGTCTTGTACTAAATTTGTTTGGAGATCAGAAACAATTAAGTGTTGTTAATAAACAAAAATAGAGGAACTCAGGAAGGGGGCAAATACTTTTTAACAGCACTTTATGATGCCCTGGCACTCCATTCAGGATGTGTTCCTACCTTTCCTCGGAGAAAATAATGAGAAATCAGAAGATGGATGAAAGTGCTTATATGGATTTGCATATAATTGAGACTTCCAGTCCAGCAATGAGCTTCATTTTTTTTTTTCAAACATTGCTGTCAAATAAGATATCTTTTGCTTTTTTGTTGATACGCTAATCACTCTGTGTCATCTATGCAAAGGTCACATGTGATTTATTCACACCATGGACATTGTATCAAAGCTATAAATCACATGGATATCATTGATGTGATAGATAAAGAGGAGGCACTATCTCGGACATGACATAGATTCATTTCAGATTACATGTAATTTCATTTAAAACCTTGTTCTTAACAGAGGTACAGCATCAAGCAGGAACAAATAATAGCATTGTTAAAGGGCAGCCAGGAGTAACAGGGTGCACAGACTTTTAATTATGATAGCATAGCTAGTTTGGCAGGCACATGGACATGTTCAGACATGTAAAACAGGAAAGCCAGAGAGATACAGTCTTATGCAAGGCATGCAAGACTTTGCAAAGCTTGTGTGAAAACATTGACTAATTAGATACACTGAGAGTAATTTTGAGAAACAGGAGCAAATCATGTGCTTAGCCAGGAAACGAAACAAAAGGGAAGGGTTCATGACATGCGGTGTGGGTGAAATGTCATGCTATATTTACTAAACTCTACCCAGAACCACGTGAAGTACATAGTATGAGTTGAGTCAGGGACTTAAGTTAGATCACAACTTCTATTTGCTTTAAACGTAAATGGTGATATAAGTAAATACAGTAGCTAACTTGTTTTATGGACAATTTTGTGAACTGTCCACAAATCACAACTTTGGTTTCTAACTGTATCTTCATCACACCATCCTGTTGTTGATTATTTTCCTCTTACAGCACCACACAGAGAGTTTTATCACTTAATTCGTTCTCTGCTGGTATTGGGTGTTTGCAAAATGATATAGCTGTGATATTAACACTATTGTATGGATTAGTTTAGTTGTAAAAGATAATAAAATGTAGTAAAACTACACCAGATAATGATTGCTTTATGGATTGTGAATTAATTTTATATTAATATGCTCTAATGAATTAGAGAATCTGTTTTTGGTTGGGGAGGGGGGGATAAAATTATAGCCAAAGCCAAGAGTTCAGCTAATTGACAGGAAGTTTGATTGTATGGTTTGTCATAATTGGTGCCAGAAGAAAGATGCATAGCCAGTGTTCTTGTTCTCTGTCCAGTGGGAGAACTTCTTGGCAGGCAAGACAGTTGGAAGAACCTTTAATCAGTTTATAGTGAAATTTTTCAGTCCGTCTTCTGACACTTTTGAAACTTTGACCCAGATATAACCTGGAGATTAAGCATAATGAGGCTTTGTAGAATGGGATTGCTTTGCATGGGTTGAATGGGGTGCAAACTTGACACCACACTTGCATTGCAGTTTAATCTGCAAAATAATCAAAAGACTAAGAAAAACAATGCAATATGAAGACAAACTATGTAAAAGAAAATCTTTAACTCTGCATTTAAAATTCTTGCTAGGCATGGGATACATGGTCTCAGTCCTCATTTTCAGGAATCTGGAATTTATTTACACTTACTGGTTTGCCTGAATAATGTCAGGGTTTTAAAATAACATTTTTATCTTTACACTTCTAGAATACAAGAACAAACATGCATAACCTTTTTTTCAGAACATACTTCAGCATGTATAAAGAGAATAACATAGGACCCAATATAGAGCTTTGAGGTACACCATAAAGAACACCAATTAAACATGTGATCACCAATGCTAACAAAGTCTTAACTTTTAATTAGTAAGTGGAAAGCTAATTATAACCAGTGCCAAACAACCAAAATATGTTTTAAAAACTGTTAATGAATCCACTGAGATCCAATACACCAGGGTCTGATACATCATCCTCATTAGCATTTAGTCTCAGATCATTAACTACAATTAGCTGTCATAGTATTCAAATATCAAACCACAACCGAATACTTAAACACAAACACTTTGATGCATGGACATATTTGGACTCGATTTGCATCTCTTTTAGCTGTGCACTAATTGTACATTGCAGTTGGTATGCATTTCCTCTGACAGCCTTAGAATAATGATCAGGACACGGGGAAATGTGTTACATGTCAAGTCGTGGACACCGAGAAGTGATGTCCGTTTTACCCATCATGCGCTGGGGTTTAATGAGACCTCAAAGGCTTATCGCTCTCTCAACTGCGTCACTTTACAGATGATAAAGCTTCTGCAGGCTGTAACCCAAAGCAATGATAAAATATCGAAGTGCTGTAGAAAGTTTTGTTATTGTGCTCGAGAGAAGAATGGCTTGTGGGATTTCTGGATCAGTGAAAGCGATTTTGATCTGACATGAATGTTTGACCTTTATTTGCAGTCAGATTTGCAGAGATGACATACTGATAGAAAGAGATGGCAAATCAGAAAGAATCATTAGAACATGAGTAGAAACAAAAAAAGACATAGAATCCCTGCCAATATCAATGCGTACACAAGGAGGGAACATTAATAGCTACCAAGTGAAAGCACTAATGACGGAAGGTTTTGAAAAGCTATTATTATTATTATTATTATTATTATAACCCATTATTTAAAAATGGAAAGAATATGGCACAATCATGACTGCCTAGCGGACACCCTCCACTAAACGTCAGTCACCATGTAAAGAGGCTTCCTCTTCATGAGTCACCTCTCCAAGAGGCTTTTCCGAACATGATGCTACCCCCACCATGCTTCACACATGGACTCCATTCAACTAATTATGTGACTTCTAATGGAAATGTGGGTGATTTTCACAGCAGTGGGGGGAGGGCGTGAATACTTCTGCATTTTTATTCATTCCCTCACTTTCATATTATGGGTTATTTTCTATAGACTTTTTTTTTAAAGTTGATTTCTGTTCCATGTTACAAAATATGGAAAGCCTTAAAAGGAGGGTTGGGAGGGGGTAAAAACTTATGCAACTTGGTAGTTTTTTCCTATGCTAACTGTTCTCTTGTGTTCTTTTTCAGGATGAATATTCTAATCTTCAGCAAGTACAGTCTTTATCAAAACCCTTACTCGTGATACTCATCTTCAGCTATTTTGTTCAATCAGCATCATGGTAAATTCAAAGCTGGTATTCTGATATTAAGGATGTTAAAGTCTTAGCCATTTTCAATTATCGTCATACTAGATTTTAGACAGTTGAATGAACACAATGTCAAATCGCAGGCACTTCAAACATGTGTGTAACATGTTTATTTAGAGTCAAACAATTGCTAATCAAACACAATACTAATTTTCTGGTATTTTACCTAAAATGATGGTCATTTTCAGCCATTTCAGTTTATTTAGCATGGTTCTAGGGTCAGAGAATTGCTAGTTATCTGGGTATTTCACTTCTTCAAGAAAGACTTTTACTTTTCTGTCATTTTATGAAGTATTGTATGACTTCTAAGTATTTTGTAGCAGTTACATAACTGATACTATTTCCCATGGCTCAGCTCATGTAGCTGCTGGTGTAGAGGGGAAAAAAATCAAAGAAAATTATTTCTCAGTCCAAAATCTTTCAGCGTTGAGCTTCATCCTCTACAAGGTCAGCTCGCTGAGGATCAGATATAAGCAGCTCCGGCGAGTATGACAGGTCATGAAGAGCCTTTGAAAGGTGACAACAGGATCAAAGCGGTGCACGCATATGGCCTGAAAGTCATCAGACATCCAGCTGGTACAATATGCTCACACTGAGAGGTGGAAAACAATAACTCTGACGTCCTCTGGGACTGATAAACAAGTCATGGCAAAGCCGACACCTACGGTTACAACACTGTGGCGCGTAAAATTAAGAGTACTGAAAATGTAGAACTGAAAAAGGTCACATGACTTCTCCTTTTCGATGTAGCACGCAGCCACCATTTCAGCAACTAGTAAACGTTTGATTTGGGATTTTCCCAATTGTGTGCAAATGACGCTGTGAAGTGACAAATTCAAATGATTGACTTGAACTTCACTCAAATAATTCCTATGGCGAGTGTGATAGATGTTTCTTCAGTTCTCCACTCTATTTTAGTTTCTACCTGCAATTAGTTTCCATTTATATGCTTGATGTACAAAAGTGGAAGAAAATTGACCACTTACAGCCCCGGTTTCACATTCGATCTCTCATTAAATCTTTATACAGAAATTATAAGGAAAAATGAAGCAAGCTTGCAAGGAAGTAGCAAAAATCTCCATGGAGCACTAGTTAGCTTGTTTTGCTAATCCAGTGTGACAATGAAGCTAGTTTGAGAATGTAAAATAGACATATAAGTGTAAATAATTTACCCAGCTTGCAAGATCATCATTTGCAAATTAAACAGCTTGGTCTACACCAGATCGGAGGCTACTAAATCATAGCAGAATCAGTGGTAGCGCTAAATATTACATTGTTGCCTTAAGAATCGAAACTGTATCATTGGTTGGATGCCTGACGTTTACATTGCAACAACAACAAAAAATTCCTACGCAGGCCACACATACAAGCAGCAACATAAGTCGCTACACTCCCACAAGACATAACTTCAAGCGACACGAGCCATTTGGGTACCTTTAGTTGTACATACAGTCTGACCGTCTTTATGCGCGAGTGACAGAAGCAACAAATGAGAAATGACTGTCGCGTCACATCTCTCTGGCACCATAAAGCTTTTACTGTCCGATAACTCAGCTGTGATGTATGGACCCGTCACTCTAATTGATTTTATTTTTAATTTGTGAACCCCTTCCTGTGCTGGAACTCCATTCAGCTTGATCCCTACCATTTAATATTAATCACAGCTGTCTCCTGTAATATTTATCCCTCAAAGCTGAAAGACCTGAAAATCAAAACACGTATCTATTGTTATAATACACCATAACATTAATATAACAGGAACTAGTGGTATTACTTTATATTTGGGCTGTCTCAGAACATCAGATAGTCATTGTGAGTTTATTAAAAGCTATGTTTTTGCTTCTGGTCTTATCTAGTTTTACCATATTTCTTATCTCTAGGGTTAGTGTAGATGTCAGAACAGTGATTAAGCTCTGTGTTTGCTGCAGTGAGATTACTGTATTTGTAATAAATATGCTGGCTTTCTGCAGATGTGATATAAAGTTTGGGAGGTTTTTATCCCAGCACTGTTAATCAAGTACCATAAAATTGATATGTGTGATTTGTTTTCTGTTTGATTTGGTTTCACATTGGACAGAAATAAATGAACTAGGAAGCCAAAACATTTTAAGACAATCTCATGCACGCTTTTCTAGCTTTAGACTTTCCCGGTCTGCATCTCGACTACGATTACCGGAACGATCCTACATCATCATTGCAATACTCATTATTTGTAAAAAAAAAAAAAAATTGTCTCAAGCTTGACAACTTTCTGTTTTTCCAAGAATTCCTTAATATCTGACTTTCAGTGTATAAAAATCGCAGGCAAAAAAAACCCTCCATTGGTCAATTGAACCGGTACACCAATAGTAACAAATGACATGCAAATTATTTATAGCTTCATATCTAAAGCCCTAGATATTGTTTTACAGATCATTCTTTGTAGATACGTCTTTGTTCTTAGAACGCATGTTTTTGACTCGAAGCAATTGATTCTTGTCATAGCGGAGCTCACAAAGAGAAACATCAGCTTACTGTTTTGTTTCTCCTTCTTTCAACTTCCATTCTACTTCCAATGATTCAGTCAGCTATCCTGAGAGAACGTGTGTGACTCAGAGCATATACTAGCAGCGTGCAGTTTGCAAACAAGTCTTTCTTTTTGAACAAATGTTTTTAGTGAGTCATTTATTAATACATTCATTTATTTTACCATTTTGAAGTGTATGAAAAAAAACAGTCATAGCGTTGGATCTTGAAAAACCACCAAATGAAAGAGAACAATTGCACATAATTGGTTTTTTTCTGAGTGGCGGCATCTTTTGTCAGTTGTTTCCAATGAGGAGAGAGCGCATGGGCCCGCATGTGGCTTCTAGAGAAAAAGCACTGCAGCCATTGTATTTTTCTTCTTTTTCAGAACTCTCTGCTGTTTTCTTGTGCCGCCACAGTTGATAATCTCTGAACCTTTCAGAAAGGCATTGGAGTCATCACTGTTGCTCCTTTTCAGGCAACCAATCATACTACAGTTAGTGGTGATATGTTTTCAAGAGATTGTTGTCATTGAAACTAAACAGATACACAAAGCAAATTTTGCCAAAGCAAAATGCTATATGTACACACACACAAAGCCAGGTTAGCATTCAGGAATGTTAGCATTCTCTGAAATGTCCCGTCTTTGACAAAATTCTCCCTGGTAGTTTTGCCTTCATGACAACTGAGAGTCTTTTATAGACCATTTGCCGGTTCTTCCACCACTGTAAAGGGTCGGGAGTACAAGAGATGAGAGGCTCTGCCAAGAGCCTCCATTATAGCATCTGATAGCGTCTGGTTGCTACAGACTCTCCAGCCTGCAGATCAAAGTCCTCCCAAATTGCTGCCCCTCTGCTTTCTCGGGGAGTGGCATCCTCTGCGTGCGGTGTCTCTTCCCCTGTTTATGACACTGTGGCCCTTGCTGCAGCAATGCTCTTCAAAGGCTCATCAGCAGCTTTGTCATCAGTGAAGGCATGCTTTTTGAATGGTTGGTCCAGGACTGATGTTTCTGCAAAGAGAGGGTACCTTCTTCCAATTTCAGTGTCCATGGTGTCTATCATTTTTATGATAAGTCCATGGACTGAAGGATGAGCTCGTATCCTGGCAATGATTCTTGGAAGGCATTTTATGAAGAGAATGACTTTAGAGGCAGTCACAAACAAGTCAGAGGCAGAAAGAAATGGAAAAATATTACCACATGTAGTCGTGTAGTGCTACTGTATATGAATTCCACCATACCTGTTACACTATCCTCTGTCTCACTCCACTCCGTGAGAGACTCTTGATGAAGTGTGGGCAAAGCAAGGCATGTTCCTCCACCCTGTCATCCTCAGGGCTGCCTTGATGTTATATGCATTGTCCGTAACATATGCCACCACCTTGTCTCTAATGCCCCAGTCAGCAGCGACCATGAGCAGTTCCTGTGCTAGGTTGTCTGCTGTGGGCCTGTCTGACCCAACAAATCAATCCAGCACTTCATGTCATCATTTGAAATGACAAATGACAGTCCACTGTGAGACACATTTCTCACTTCTTCCATGATCTAAGCTCAGACTTTCTGATGCATATGTGGAAAGAAAGTTTTTGTAACTGACCTTCTATTCCATGTCTGGAAGTCCAAGACAGTCATTTCTACCAGCTTCTCATCCACCTGCCTTTGTTGTAAACAGTCCAGTTGGTCTTCTTACAAAGCTGGTCAGGATTGACTGCTGTGGTATCCGTGGTTTCACTGAAACTTTTGATGTTACAGTAGTGGTGCCTGCAGCAGGATTGGCAGATGGTTCTGAGCTGACGGCAGCTTCAGAGCCGAGTTGGGCACTCAATTCTGACCTTTGTCAGCTGCACAACTGGATATTTGCTTTTGAGGTGCTGTCTGATGTTAGAAGTTGAATATAAGATGGCAGATAATGCATCTTGATAGAATTTTTCTAAGCATCACACTTTTTCCTTTTGCTGCACATGTTGTATTTAAAGAAAATCTTTATCTTAATTCCAGGTCCTCTGTAACTGAGTTTTACAACCCCTGGGGTGATGGGTGAAAAAAAGGGAAGTGGAAAAGATCTGTCCTTGCTCTAAGGTGACCTCTGACTTCAGAGAGAGACTTGCCCCACACTTTCCCCCACTTAAAGCTGATTCAGAGGTGTATATAGGCTCAACACAGAGCCTATGCCATAGTCTACCCCATTGTAAGCATTTATACTTCATGTGCTGGTGTGTCTGCATCACTTCGCAATTACACTACAAAAAGGCTAACTGGCGATGTTTCTGTGTTCAGTTTAACACAGTTTTGTAGCATATGCAGAAGTGGTAAGACTCATACCACCTAAAAGACAATCTAAAGTGCTTCATTCTAGGACTGTAAGCATAATGATGAACTGATAATGATTAGTTTCTGAATTAATGCAATGTTTACAGCTAAATCAGATCATCTGTTTGCTAAACTGAGAAAGTAATTATTCTGCTGTAGATCTAAGATGTCCTTGCATTTGCCAAGATAAAAAAAAAAATCCTTTGTGTAACCACAAATAAAATAAACAATGATGCAGCTTTATAAAAGTTCACGTTATAGCCGCTGTAAATAGGCTAGATTCTCTTAATAAGACAAATAGCTTGTCATGTTGCTGAAAAGCAGCAAAGTTTTCTCTGTCCTGAAGATGTCAGAAATCTTACAGCTTTAACAAGAGTTTAAAAAAATAGCATTATGTGTGTACTGTAACGTTACTGTAACAGTACTTTTGTAATCTTGCTAGCAAGCAAGGAAAGCTTCTAGCTGGCATTTCAGCACATCTAAATCGAGACTTGTTAGGCCATGCCTTTTTGCTGAGTCTGGTGTTGGTGTGAAGTGACACCAAATGATGTATCTTCCACCTCATTTCTTGAAGTCCTGGGATTTTAGCTCACAACCTTTTGGTCACCAGCGCAGAACCTTAACCACCATTCTACAATCGTGCATTGATCTGTGACCTCCCGACGTGTCGTGAAAATCAAACTGACCTTTTTAAAATTCCCTCACTTCCCTTCTGTTGGCCTTCCTGTTCTGGCGGCTCACAGCACCAATGTTTGACAAGCTCAATCCAGATCAGCACGAAAACATCCTGATGCTGTCAGAGAAGGTGAGATTTCCGACAGCGAGGGTTTAACACGGTGTTTTACAAACACAAAAGCCTGTGAGTGAAAGCGGTCCAGAAGGAGCAGATTCAGGGCAGCAATGTAACCAGATGTGTCCCATTTTCAGTAACAAATCACTCCCATTTCTTTAAAATGTCTTTTAAAGTCTACTCTACTCATTATGCAAAAGAGTTTCACCCAGTAAATGAAACAGAAAAATTGTAATATTTGGTGTTACAGGTAAGTAAGATAAAGAGCTTCCTGAATGATTTCATTAGGGGGCACTCTAAAATGATGAATAACTCACTGTGTTTGTTTCAGATATTTATCACTCCTGTTCATTTTCCTAGCCCGATTTATTCCAATTAAACAAAAATAAGATTAATAGCTCATGAATCTAACTGGTTCAATGAGCAATAATTTGCAGTGTTAAATAATCCACCTAAGAGAATGCTAATAAGAATAACTCCTATTCCAAAGAAAGATCTTTATATCATTATTTACGGAATTAATAATCCATATTCAAATTAGATTAAACTATTATTAAATTGTTAGACTACTATCAAATTTTATTTGATTGGAACAGTTTGGTTTACTGACAGGCACAGAGGCCACGCCTCCTTCAGTGGTAGTGACTGGCACAGAGGCCACACCTCCTTCACTAAGACTGACAGAGGCACAGAGGCTACACTTCCAATACAGCGTTAAAAGAGGCGACTACACTGAGATAATTTTTTGTGAAATAAAGATATTTATTTTCTTTCTTCTGTCCTGCTAATCAATAATAATGTTTTTTGGTCATCAACACACTTCTGTCAAATAATTAGTACCAAATTCAAATCAACATGCTAATCACGCAGCATGAACCTGTACATTCAGACCCAGCCAGGCCTGGTGGGTACTTTTGTTGTTTTTTTTGTTTAGTTTTTTTTTATTTTGGAGGCAGGCTATGAAGGTGCGATGAATGGTGAGATGTTTCCTCCTGGTGTGTGTGCTCGGGTGAGATAAGGCAGTGTGGTGCAGGCATGAGGCCGCTGTGCTCAGGTAGGGTAGATTCTCACCACCGAGCCGCAGCTCTGACTTCCTGAAGGGAATCTGCAGAAAATCACCACAGAGAGCAGGCTTAGCAGCGGTGTTCATCCATGCGTCCTCTCGCTCGTCTGTCGTCTCGGTCTTCTCTGCAGTGAGCTGCGTTTTTATTCCCCCTCCCAGCCGTGGGTGATTAAGTCTGTCCCCAGGTGGAGAGTGAACATGCTGGCTTTGTTTTGGCGGCAGCTTCCTGGTGGTGCAGCCGTCGCTGTCCATGCTGCTGAATTTATGGTGGCTCTTACACCCAGAATAAAGCTTTTCATTTATTAGTATTTTTTAAAAATGTTTAAATAGTATTCATTGTTCAGCTAAATAGTATTCATTATTTTTAATAAAGCAATTCATTAATTTTATTTCTTTTCTGTCTTGATTATATTTTATGCAAATTAACATATTCTTGTGTGATTAACTAATTCATTAAATGATTTTCTTCCTTATTTTATTCCATTCGCTTGACTTTTAGAGAATATTATTTGTGACTGTCTTTTTTTATGTCAATTTAACATGTTATTAACATTACCATTTCATTTATTTCTTTTATTATTTTATTTTAAAGAGTTGCAATGCCTTATGTAAAAAAAAAAAAAAAAGAAGCTTTTCTCCTCCTATATTTCTTCAGTCACTTGCTGAGAAGGTAGAGAATCAGCCGTGATAACTCCACCACACTTCACTGAGTTTCTGCTGCTTGGCTCATGGATCATAATCATGTTCCTCAGTGTACATCACGATGTCACACACTTATTCATTTCACTGTCCTGACATCCACCTGCAATTTCAATAGAAGCTTAAAAAAGATCAAAAATCAGCAACAAGGTTTCAGTATCAGTTCGTTTCGTTTTTAATTACTCTCATGGTCATATTGTAACAAAGTCAATACTATTGTCAGTAAAATGATCAAATCTTTCACAGACCATTAATTCAAAGTTGTTGTTTTTTTGTGATCTGCAAAACAGCCCCCGGTGATCTTTCTTTCTTCCCAAATGTTCTTTTCCAAATGTTTGCTGGCACATTTATGGTGGAAACCAAAGCAACAGTTTTGCGATCTAGGGACCAGCACTGTGTCAAGAGCTATTAATGATCCGATGTAGCTGTATCAATAAAATGGTGAGCTGGAACATCTCAGCCAACTCTCATGCCAATTCTGAGCTTAGCTCTGGGAAACACAATGGCACAAAAATCAATCAAGAATCTGGGCATAGAGCTTGTGTCCTTTAGCCAGGCTAAAACAGCTGACACGAACAGAGCCTGGAGCTCACCAGCCTGGATCATGGTGCGCCCCGCTTTTGGACCAGATGAGCAGTGTTTTATTCTTGGCTGAGGGAAAATAAGCTGGATCTTCGAAGAAATTGTGGAGTGGAGCATTTCGCCTAATAGAAAGTGCCGCGCTGTTGCCAGGTTGCTGCTGGAACCCTTCAGACTCTAACAAGGATACGTAGCGTTGAGCAGAAACGTACAGAAACAATTGTAGTTAAGGCAAATTGTTTACACATAACCTGTGTGTGTACGCTGAGCAACTCTAAATAACTAAAATATATCTGCATCTCATGTGTTATTGATTCAGTATATGATATTATTAATGGTTCAATGGTTTCACTTGGGGTTTTCTTACTCTTTTTATTCGCTGAATTATACAGAACAAACCATACGTAGTACAGACATCACAGAGACCTTTTTTTACCAAGTCCTTGGCAAGTTCTTAACCAGATTTGCAGTATTTGAACTATTACATTCTGCCTACTGTATTCCTTTTAATATATATTTATATATATATATATATATATTTTTTTTTTTTTTTTTTTTGCTAAATGCATAACATGTAAAGCCTACACCTGTGAACAAAATTGGTGTCAAAGTAATCAGCAGGGGCTGAATAAAAAAAAAAACGATCAAGCACACAGGTCATGCCTCAAAATGCCACGAATTATCAAAACATTCTATTGCACTCAACACCAAAAAATCTTTAATTCACTATTATTTCTCATATAATCATCTTGTTACGAATTAATTTATTCCTTCCTTTAATTTGGCTGTGACGCAACGCCCGAGGCTAGAGGTAAATGGATTCTTGTTTTCCTTTGCAGTCGTCTAATTCCGCTGGATGAATAAGATATATGAGGCAATTATTAATCCTCGTTATTGCTTTCTAGATAAAGGAAATACACCAAAGTGTTTAGAGGAGGATTCTGAACTAAAAGAGATTAGGGAAATTATCGTAGACGTTTAAAACGTCTCAAAACAAGAATTTGAAAGGATCGTCTGAAATAAAAATGCCGTGCGTAGTGTGATGAACGTCAGGCTGATCGGTTTTCAAAGGTGGCGTCTGTGTCTGTTTTCTCTGACATCAACCAGCAACTACAGAATCTAGCACTAATAATCATCAGAATTGAAAGTGTATCAGTGTGGAGTTTTCCTTGACCCTGGTTTATCTGAAGCAAACTTTGATTTGACCCAGCTGTATTTCTGCGTGTGTCCCTAATTAGCTTTTAGTTGAGCTCGAGCTTCTTATATAACGGCCTCCCTCCGCTCGGAAAGCTGCTCCGCCTCCATACTCACGCCATCTCTTGTAATTTAGCAGAACGTTGCTGTGGGGTGATATTAGCTTGAGCTTAACATTGCTCTGGTATAGCAGAGATGGAAATGTTAGTAATCAGAAGCTGAACTGTAAACATGATCTTGTATGAAATGATAAAAATCGTCCAGGTTACAATACAATAATCATTTGGTGGCTTTTCTGCTGGTATACCACCCTGCTAGTAGCTCGTGCAAGCTAACTAGCCGAAACAAAAAATTATAATTAAAATTGGACCTCATTTATTGTCTTCAGGTAAATTTGTGTCCTAAATGTACTAAATTATCCACCAAAGTTCCAAAACGTTTCACTCACGTGGAAAGTGGAAACTCCATAAAAGGTCACGTGCACAGACACCTAGGATCATGGAACGGAGTTTCCGAGTAAAGGCCGAAAGGCAGAAGTGGAAATTATTTTTGACTCACTTCTATACCAATACAAATATTTCATAACATATAATAGAAAAAAATCCTCAAGCGCTATATCTTCCATTAGCTGAAGTGTATGTTTTCGGCTTAGGGCCTCTGTGTAGACATAACAGCCCATTCTCAGTTTATACGGTGCCATTACTTTTGTTATAATTGAAGAATCACGTTTACTTGTCTTAATTTATTGGTTTGCTTTCATTATTTCTTTTTTTTTTTAAATCAATGACAATAATACAATATGACTGGTTTTCACAAAATGTTCTCACTAGTATTCTCTAGTAGATCTGAAGTTGATCTAGTTGAGGTTTACATTAGTTAGTCTTCTTAAGTGATTAATTTCCATCACTCAGGACCACGGGAGGAATACAAATGTTTTTATGAATTTATAGGGTTTTTATGAATTCCAAATGAAGAGGGAATGGATTTCAAAATTTACTCTGGTCAACAGAAGGCAGGTTACATGAGGTTTGGCTTGAAATCCAAAAAAAAAAAAAAATTAAAAGGAGTGATTTTGCGACCGCATGAGTCGTTGCACATTATTCATTTCAAATAGTTCTTTTTCCTCATTTTCAGAAAAGGGTGCCGATAAATCTGAATTTGACAAATGATGTTTATAATAACGTTTCCCTGATCTACCTCATCATATCTGGAATGGCATGATTGCCTTTTTTTATTATTATTATTGGCTGAATATGAAAAATATGCCTGAATCGAATATTATTTCTTTTACTTTCATTACTTTCCTTAATATGAACATCATATTCACTCCCTAACAAAATGTCCCACATGTTTGGTTTTCTCAGCTCCCCACCACCATGCAGCCTGACTGGTCAGGAGATGAAAGCGCTTGACGTCATTTAGTGCTTTTCTCCAAAGTTTAACTTTTTTTAACTTGATGTGATGGAAACAACACAAGCGTTTTTTAAAACCAGCCACGGTCTGCCTGCCTTGCGGCGCTTCCCATTGAATTACATATAAATTGTGCGCTGGAAGTGGAGGGAAAAAATGCCTAGCGTGAAAGATTCATAAAACTTTCATGTGAAATTGTGTTTAATATTTATTCAAGAGCTTCAGAGACTGAGAAAGCCAGTATGTATTTTTACACACATACACAATACAATTTTCGTCTGTCCCCCGTCCCTGTCCTCTCTTTTCTTGTATTTATTTTCCAATAAACGTCACCTTTCCACCTTGGCTTTCCTACGAACATGCTCCCCGAAGAGAACCCTGATATTTTCTACACTTCACTATTTGCATGAAAAACCATCTACTGCACTCTTGGCAGTGGCTAATGTGTGTTTGTCCACAAATCCGTCTTACACTGCAAACCCTTTAGCTTTCTTTCTGCCCTCTATAACATATGGCACCGATGCTGAGAACTGTTCGAAGGACACGCTGTCAGCTAGAAAGTTTGGAAAGTTTTGGTTTGGGGAAAAAAGTGACTCACACTTCCTTGTCCTCTCAGTTCATTTCAGTACAGTCACATCTTCTCTGTCAATATCCAGGGTTATGGTTAGGGTTAACCTAGGGTTAACCCCAACCCTGACCCAATATCCATCTGTGGGAACCTCTGGAAATGTTCTGAAAACCTACAAGTTCTGTGTTTACAGTGCCTCCGATGAGTGTAATGAATGGATTGTCCATTAAAGCTTTTCATCGTAAGATTGCCACAACATGTCGTGGAAGATGTCATAAATTTTAATGTCCTTTTTCAGCCGTGCAAGTGATGACGACTATATTAAACATCATGACTTCTTATGTGATGTCATGACTGTAATGTAAGGTCTGTCATGACAATTATCCTTAATGGTTAGCAACAATCTCATATCACTGGACCTAAAATTGCTATTGTAACTCGTGGCAACATATCTTCCATGGCCTGTTTGTGATTTAGTCATCCCATTCTTATGACCCAGGGATCAAGTAAAGTGTTACAGAATACTCACTTCCACTATTCAAGCATGCCAGGTGCTGTGCTGCATTATTGACACCAGGTTGCCTATTACCCAGTCATGAATTTGCTGAAAACCGCAGAGAAACATCAGCGCCGTTCCTGTGGGACTCTCTGAGCCAAAGTTCTCCAGATGCTGTAACCTGCAGTGTTCATTATCCAGCCTTGTTTATGCTAATAAATAATTATTATTTCAGGCATGGCATCTGTTTGACCATGCTGCTCATGTTGTGTCTTGCTGCTTGATTAGATTTGAGGACAAATATTAGTTATGTTAATGGTAGTGGTGTGTGGAGCATTTGACATATCCAGTCAATTTCACCAATCCCATTTGTTCCAGGAGAAAAGTTGTCCAGTCTCCTCTTCACCAGGAGACACTCTTGAACAATCCTGGCTGTTCCTGCTTAAAGTTTGACCAATCCCACCTGGGCCCAGAGACAATCTTAACCAATCCCACCCATTCACACAGAATGTTTAACCAATCCCGCCCATTTCTGCTTTCAGGGCCACTCTTGACCAATTGTGCCAGCCCCTAAAGAACGTTTGACCAATTCTACCCATTCCTGAAGGATGTTTGACCAATCCCACTTGTTCCCACAGAAAATTTGACAAACTCCCCCTACCAGTGCTTTCATGGAAAGCTTGATAAAATCCACCAATGCACCTGCAGAAATTTTAACAAATCCTGCCCTATCCTAGAGACAGTCTTGGGTTTGACCAATCCCACCCTGGCGCAGAAACACTCTTTACCAATTCCACACACTTTCACATAAAGTTTGACCAATACGGTCTGCTCTTACAGAAAATTCACAGATCCCTTCTACTCCACCAAAAAGGTTTACCAAACTCCTCTAATCTAGGCAACACTCATGACTCTTCCACTGAAAGTTTCACCAATCCCATCTGCCAATCCTGCCTGGGCCAGAGACAATCTTGACTAATCCCTCATTTTTTCCACAGAAAGTCTGGCCAAATCCACACTCTACCAGAGACACAATTGACCAATTGACCAATCCTGTCCTCTCCTGGAGACACTCTTGAAAGTTTAATTAATCCTTACTACCTTTGTAAACACTCTTGACAATCCCACTCCCACCAGATTTTGTGTTTATCTCCTTGTGATATTTTCTTATCAATTTACTATGTTTGCTTCTCAAAGTATAAGCAAATTCGAAACCACAGCAATCGTAACCAGGATAAAGCATTTCCTAAACTTTTATGGGGTCCTGCAGGAACCTGGTCCCAATTAACTTTCAACCTTTCAGTGTCACAAGACCATAATTAGAATCCAAAAACCCATTCCATCTCACCTTCAATAAAAGAAAACCAATCTGACGGTCTTGTTCGGAGCCTGAGATAATATTACATAGCTGAGTTATAGAGATGTGCTCTGGAGTGTGATGTGAGAAATACTCAGAGAGATAAAATATGACTTACCGAGGCTCTAAATCAAAGTTCAGACACTCTTTTATGTGCGTCAAAGTCAAGTCAAAGTCAGACAGCAGCAATCAACAGTGATTTTCCTAACAGAAATGTCCAACTCGATTTCAGTGTCATTCCATGAGCGGTGTTTCCCAAAACTGGCTTTCACTTTCATCTGAACTGCTTACTTTAACATTGTATTGTATTCACTTTTATGGCTGCGTGCTGCATATCCTCCTTCCAAATCCTTTCTTTTTTTTCTCCTCAAACGCTACGTAGAATAAGATGAGTAAATTGGCGTGTCAGTTCGGCTAGCTCAGCTCACGCCCGAGCGGTTGCACTATTACTGCCAATCTATTGTCAACCCCCAGCTGTTTGTGTTTGTGCATCCGTGTAAATGCAGCATTGTGCCTGAATAAAATGTTGAATAATGAGAAAAATCTGTCACAGTGTGAAAAGGGCTTCATAGAAAGTCAAGCCCTAATGTGTGCCCCTGGATAAAGTGCTGCTCCTCCTGGAAAACGACATTTGACATTAAATTGGTGGTACACTCTCTCCTCTGTCAATGCGTTGACACTAGCCAATCATGGGCATCTTTGAGCTTGTGTGCGGAGGTGGGCGGATAGCGCTTTCCTCCCAGTGTGTCATGATGCTTCATGAGCAGCGGTTTGAAAAGTCGTGCTTGGTTGGCATCACGTGCTACGGACTTGTATGCTTCCAAGGTAGATTAAAAAAAAACTGAACATTCGACCAACCCCGTCTGCTCCGTCAAACAATTAGACCAGTCTTGCTCGGGCCTGGAGGCACTCTTGACTAACCCCACTCATTCCAGCAAAAAGTTTGACTAACAATGTCTGTGTCTGAAGACATTCTTGACCAAATCCACCAGCTCCTGAAGAAAGTTTGACTGATCCTATCCACTTCTTCTGTCACATTTAAACTAATCCGCACTTATTTGTTATAATTCTACTTTTTACACTTTTATGTTCTAGTATTAAAATAAGATATAGTACATTTTAGGCAGCACTTATTTAGAGAGCATCATTACCCAAGGCTGCCAATATAAAAAGATAAAAAAGTAAGCATAAAAGATACAGATTTTTATAAAACCTAATATAACGCTTAAGGACAAACCAGCACCGTTTCTCCCCATGAACCAAAGTTCATCCTTTAATACCACACTCCCAAATTAAAACGCTACACAACGCCTGTGGTGTTTCAGAAAAATTCAACCATGCACATATAGTGAGTCTAATTGGAGCCAAAAATCAATGGGATGTGTGTTTATTCAGGCATTTCTAATAAAGATGGTCCAAACTCATGGTGAGCAACGGTTGTGTGTTTTGTGGTGTGACGAACTGCATTTTTTTTTTTACCTTGACTTCACATGGTGTTTCTTTGGTGGCCTAATGTCTAGGATTTCTCACTCTCATTAGAAATGCTGGAGTAAACATGTGTCCTGTTGACGTTGTCTCCAATTATCTGCAGCTAAGCCATTTTGTTTAAACAAATTTAATGTGAAGGTCATGTCACGATGAAAAGTGAGGGAAAAAATGAGTCCTTGAAATGCTAACCAAAATAATTATTTCTTTAAGTCGTACCATTTGGGTTGAAAAATGCTCCGATTCTGTATTCAGAGTTCACTAATATTGGATATAGATCAAGAGAAAGCATTGAATTTAGGGAATGCATTGACGCTGATTCCGTTATTGGGTTTCGTCCCAATTCTGGACTTATTCAGTGACCTCGATGATTGATTACCACCAACTAGCTTATTCATTTCAGAATCAGTACTGGAATCAACAAGTACCAAAATCCCACGTACACGTACAGTGGTATCGATGCATCCCCAGTATAGATATAGTTACACGGTAACAAAATACAACTAAAGCTTCCAAACCTGGATTGCTCATATTAACACGGCTTATGATAATCCGACATAGCGCTTAGCTCTGCAGTTTTCTCCTGCTCTCTCTCCGCAAGTAGATCGTTACCTCAAAGCAAACCTGATCCATAACAGCGCTCAGGAGATGCAGTAAGATCCACCTAGACACCCAGGTGTTCAGGTTTATACCATCTCCTCATGTTTGATTCAAGCAGCACCCAAGCTTCAGCTAATGGGATTAATTACAGGTTATTTGGTGTGGAGTGGAAAATCAGGATCATGGTGCTTGAGGTGGGAATTACAGTGCATCTGAATTACAGTGTGTCTGAATCTTCTCCTTTGTTGTGGTATTTTTTACGCTTGGAAACATTTACGTTATATTAATAGATATTCCACTGTGCAGTAGAATTCTGCGTTCTGATTCGTCCAACCGGTCCGATTGGAAGTGAAAGCAAAGTGAAAATAGACCAACTTTGTTTATAATAAAACTCAGGATCTCATGACAAAAATAAAACTTGGACATTGCTGAAGATCACATGTTCATTATAAAGATTAATATGCTAGTTGTTCAGGGTGAAGTTTTCCTTGACGTTACTAATTACTCTTCACTTAAGCCAATGAACCCTATATGTGTCTCACTTCTCACTCCGGATAATTAGGGCCTCTCTTTGAGGTTTGTGTTGAATGAGGCAGCTTCAGGCCTTGACATTGACTCACACTGCCCCGGATTTCCATCACTCTTGTAAGAATATAGGGCACAGATCTGGTACAAAGCTGCTTTTCAGACGCAGGATTCTTCATGAGGTGATGATAAGCTTTTATAATAAATACGTAAATACATAATATATAAAAAAAACCGTATTTAAAGAAATCCTTGTACGCAATTTTCTTCTCTATATTAATACACATATTACAAAACATGCCGCTTTCCGATTTTATGAGTTACATGCTTGTGGTGTAACTCAATTTCGTGCTTTGTTTGAATATAAAGAGCAATGTAATTGTGTTAGCCTGAGCCTTCTTACTTTTTACGCATATTAACCGTGTTCAGTGATATGGTTAAGTGTGGTGTAAACCAGCTTTGGAGTCCAAACTCATGTTCTGTTTTCTCAGCTTCATTATCCAAACCAAAGCAGCTTAAATTGGATTTTTTTTAATACCGAGAACACCGCACTAAATCCAGAATACACACGCATTGATTAGTTTGACTTATCGCTGGTGGCCGGAGGCGGCTACGAGTGAATGAGGACTTCGGCTCACTGAAGGGAAATGTTTCATTCACTGACAGTGTAAATGAACTCTGTGCTCTGAATTTTAACCAAAAAGTCTAAATTGGCTTGTCATGACAGAATATGTGCTTTATTGAGCACATGTCATAGTGATGACCTTAGCACACCTCATTTTTTATTTGTTCACATATTTTTAATCATCTGAAAATGAACGTCCATATAACAAAACAACAAAACAAACAAGAATTTAAAAAAAAATGGGAAACAGGGATCAAGGGAAAGCAGGCTTAGTAACACATGGGTCCACAAAATGAAACAAAGACACAGTAGACAAACTAATCAACTGCAAACAGTGAACACTCCCGGAATGGACCAATCATGAGACGGGGCGAAGACAAGACACGACGTATAAACGAAACATGACAGGAACTCAAACCCATGCATATTAGTAGCGCTATTTACACTGAGAGCCACAGCACATGCCGAGAAAGGGAAATCATCACTGTCTTTCTTTATAGGTCATGCACAACATGTGCGCTAATTAACTACACACATAGTTTATCAGATTGTGCACACAATTTAGCCTCTTTACTCTGGATCTTAGTTTATCAGGCCCTCTGGACCTATCAAGGCGACTAACACGAGACATTTATTGTACCATCACTTTGCACACAAACAGTGCTACTTATTTGTACAGTCGTGCCTGAAAGTTTGTGAACCCTTTAGAATTGTCTATATTTCTGCATAAGTATATTCGGTATTCTATATTCATAGTATATTTCTGACCAAGTATAATATTTCTGTCTCATTTATTCAACTGGGTTCTACTATTAGGATTACATAAAAATCTGATGATGTTTTAAGTTGTAAAAGTCCAACAGAAAGAGTTTACTTTCATAGCATGTCTGTTATTGTTGCAGATCTGTTACTGAACGGTGTTTGTGTTTACTTTTTATTAGGTGCCGTGTTTGACAAGCGGTCCTGTACCAATTTAAAATCCATTTACCAAACGCTGTAGAACCAATTAAAGAGTAATTGAGGGTGTGTTATTTATTACATATGGGGATATTGAGTAGAGAGAGAGTGTTGTTTATATAGCATTTAATTCCGTCCGGTGTAAATTAAGACATAATGAAATAGCGTGTTGAAAATGTATCTGTCCCATTCGATCACGTCTTCAGTACGAGGAAAAACAGCCTTCGGTGCTGCCGAGACCCCGATGGTTCTGCTAATGTTCTGTGACCTGTGGTATCATCATGGAGCAAATGTCCATACACTTTCCTTGTCTAAACTTTTTATTTGTTTCTAGCCACACCCACGAAACTCAATAAAGAGTAAAGCTCACAGCATGTGGAAAACCGAAAAAAACCAAAACGTCAACCAAAGCGTGAAGGAGGACCTCGGAAGCGTGGCGTATGCTAAATGCAGCTCGGCCACTGAAGCGTGTCGGCTACCGTGAGCACAAGCCAACTCTTCCTCCTTTTATAGGGTGCCGTTACTTTTGACTTCATCGACCAGGTCGTCTTATTTGTCAGAATTCACGGATTCGTTTCAGAATTGCTTTCGATTAAATGAAATAACCGAGCTTCAGGAAACGTGTATTAAAATAAAGGTGCCATTTAAACTTGACGGTCTAATCCAAAACATAAAATCGTCAGGAAATGATCGAAAATTACACAATTTGAAGCTGATCGATCGGTTCAGAGTATTAACTCACTCAAACTTTTTATACAAATCCTCCCAGATACCGATACTAATTTGCTTATAATTGCCATATTAATGTCTTACATTACTTTATAATTCTTGT
Organism: Notoglanidium macrostoma; assembly: GCA_030068235.1. Taxonomy (NCBI): domain Eukaryota; kingdom Metazoa; phylum Chordata; class Actinopteri; order Siluriformes; family Auchenoglanididae; genus Notoglanidium; species Notoglanidium macrostoma. Next base: position 20,768,714 of record JAQQZR010000003.1, on the reverse strand, counting down.
ATACATTTTTTGTACTATTTCAAAGCAGGAAAGTTATTTTTACCAAACAGAATAAAATAAATCAGTGTTCATGTAGCATTTGCATAATAAAAGCTCGAAACTCTCGAACAAATAGAAAGTCTAACAATTAGAACACAAGACTGGAGTGATGTAGCGCATGAGATGAGTTTATTAAAAGTAAAGAAAAAGACCTAAGGCCGAGCAGAACACGACGGAAAAGTCGAAACTGTTAAACGACTGCGGAATGAATGCTTAAGTAATCCTGATAAGTACAGTACTTATTTATATGCTAATTCCCAAAGGCGACGCATCATCCATTAGCTGCTCGTCAGTAAAGTAGACACGGGAATTCCAAATGCTTCAGTTTCCCGCTGTTAGGAGTGTTATTTCTGAGTCAGAGATTAAGCTTTAGGCAGTGTTGTAAAATAGCTGTGGTTAACTTTGTAACTTTTAGTGATTTGTGGTGCTCGTTCGACTTTCTGCCAAGTAAGTTGACTGACTTTGAAATGCTTTTAAATGAATGTTCTAACAAGCCTTTAATCAGATGCCTTTTTATTTCCAGAATGGCCGAACTGTACGATGAACAATGAGCTGTTGCTATGGAAACAATAATGTATCTGAACGACCTGCGATTTGCAGCTGTGCTGCTGTCAGGGCTGCGGTTATAGAACATGAATCACATTCTGACCAATCAGAATCCAGAATTCTGATGTAATGTTTGTTGTTGTTGTTGTTTATGCCGCAGCACAAATGACAGTAAATTCTTTTGTTCATATTTGGCACTGAACAAACACTTTTACCTTGTAAGACTGTGTGTGTGTGTGTGTGTGTGTGTGTGTGTGTGTGTGTGTGTGTGTGCATACGTGCGTGGTCGATTCATGTTGGCCGGCTCTGGTGTGTGTTGGCTTTGCTGTTGTGTATACAGCAGCAGGCCTATTTAGATTCAGTACATGATGTTGATTTGTGGTCAGACGGCGATGCACAGCGCCTCAGTGTCTGAGAACAAGCTGTGATTTATTAAAGCCGGGGTCTCTGCACAATCCTTTGCTCAAAACAACTACTTTCTTTAGCCAGGGATTTATTAATTAGGGTAGAAATGAATGTTTTAAACCATCTTTTTTTAAAGTTTAAACTTCGGTAATGAACTATTTACAAGCGACTGGGCTGGAGTTTTGTGATTAAAGATTGCTTTTCATCTGAAAGGATTAGCAGGCAAGCATTAATTAAGTTTGGTTTTTTTTTAAACTGGAACATTTTTAAAAAACTCGATCGTGATCATCTTCTTGTCTAGACCTTTTTTCCTTCACAAAAACGTGTTGACAGTCGCCTTGAAAGAGAAACATGCCGGTCTAGGTTTGTCCAACTTCATACCTGATAGCTAGCTTAGCTTAGCTTAGTTTAGCTTAGTGTTGGCTAATTTCTAACATGCACACGTTAGCCAACACCTTTAACATTTCCCACTCAGTCGGTTTAGACTCTCCTACATCTCTTTCATTGAGTCTATAACCTTATATATTGGGTTTGTGGATTTTCATTGAAAAAAAAAAATCTACTGTTTATTTGTTTTAAACAATCTGATTCTGGAAATCTGTGCATCGATGCACACACAATGAACCTCTCTCTCTCTCTGAGCGCTTCGTAATAAAACTATTAATTCTCCCAGACATGTTGAAACTACCAAATGAGAGCTGGAACAGACGTTAAGGGAACCTCACACAACTTTCTGATGATGGCAGATTCTCCGCAGCCATCTGTCCAGAGGAGGAGAAGTAGGCCGTTTTCCTTACACAGCTGTATCTGCAGCTGTATTTGCTGGCGTAAGGAACGCTTCTCCCGTGTGCATACATTAGCATAAGCAGTAGGGTTAATAATTATAGTCTTTCTTTAATCCAGCGAAATCACTCTCGTTCATTAGCTTCACTAATTGATATTCCAATGTCATTATCAAACCTCCTGTTTACAACGAACGTTTCTACCTGCAGCATGCTTTCGCGTTCTTTTTCTTTTTTCTTTTAAGGCTAACTACAACATTGCTCTTGTCGGTTTTTTTTCCATTATTTACTTCATATGAGGTAAAGTCTGTCTGTCAGGACTAATGATGCTGTTCTCGCCACACTCTCTTCGGTCTCCTGCTCGAGACGATCGAATTATCCTGCAGATCCCATTAACATAATGTTCATTTGTTAAGGAGATTGGCTTTGGCGGGACAGAATTGTGTTATAGATGTCCACCATTAGTTTCTCTGCGGAGATCTGTCCGTCGCCGCGAGCCTCCAGCGCTGTTCCGCGGGTGCGCCATAGCGCAATCCATCACTATCAAGCTACAGCTCTTCACCAAGAGCTGGTGAAGGAAGAAAGCGGGGAAGATTATGGATATTATATGATGACTATTATAGCGAATGTACTTTACTGCAGGTTTATATTAATGTGCTCGTTCTAATATGTTACTATAGTAACAGCTCATTCACAGGGACTCGTACAGCAGACACTTTTAGGCCTAGACTCTTTTCTTGTTCGATCTGAGTAAAACGGCTAAAAGTATGAGAGTACCTTTCTCTCGGTTATCGGTGTCACCCCCTGCGTCGTGTCCATTCGATCGGACGGACGCTCGTCATACTGTAGATACGGCGATTGAGGGACGTTTTAAAATGTTTCAGACATGTTTTAAACTGTAAACAAAGAGACTTTATAGGACAATAGTAATTGCAGCGGTATAATCTCAGCTGCAAAACAAGTTTACGGGATTGTTCAAATGCCACATAAATATACAGGAGACACACGTAATTAGTTATTTCATATCCATATCTTGCCTAGAACACGGTTCTGCCCCCGCTGTGTGTTCAGTGAAGGATCTCGCCATGCGGGTGTGTAATGAGGCGGTGTAATGATGCGTAACGTTACTCAAACCAGTTCGTGTACGCTTACACCCTTTGCTATCAATCTATTCAGCTTTGTATTATTTACGTCCGTTCATTTCTGAAGCCCTCTTAAAAGGAGCTTTAAAAAGAAGAACCAGAAGAAAGCGTTCTGCCGAATCTGCGCTCATTACCGTGCTTAATTAGACCGTAGAGAGTCACCGTGGACTCAGGACTCTGTTCTCCCCGCGTTTGTTTTCCACCGAGAGTCCAGCTTCACGTTTTCCTTTCATCTCGTATACAGAAATGTATCAGACTTCATCTCTGTAGGTTCACAGAGGCTTTAAACGATACCCTACAGACAGCTTGAGCTCCGAAATTATTGGCACCCTTGAAAAAAAGAATCGGATGAAAAGTCGAACTTCTGCTTTCGGCGAGTTGTCATTAGAGAATTGTGAGCTCAAAACAGGGCCATGTCACGGTCATCCGTGGCCGGGAGCCAAGACTGAGAAATTGGCGCAGCATGAGCAGCAGGTTGAAATGATGCAGTTGGATGACTTCATGTGTCATGGAGGAAGCACGTGTTAGGCTTCAACCTCCCGGCTCGCAGCCGTTGAACATTAAAGGAGAGCTAGCTGGTGGACAGGAATTGGCAGATGAGTTTTTTTTTTTTTTTTAATTATTATGATTATCATGATGGTTATTGACTTGGACAATAAGCAATAGCTAATGGATATTTAAAAAATTCTAACTATAATTCTAAATATAAACGCTGCTCAAAAACACACTTAAAATGCACATCAGATCTCGATGAACGAGATATTCGAGTGAGAATCGTTATTGATATTTGATGAGAACAAAATGATGTAAGAAAAGTCGATGGAAACTGAAATCATTAACCCGTTGAGGGCTGGATTCAGAAAATCAAAGTAAAAACCTGAAACCACAGTCTGATCCGAATAGTGTGAATCTCATCACGACAGCTCATAATGCGGCTGAGTAGCGTGCATGGCCCCCACGTGCCTGTATGCACTCCCGATAACATCTGGGCATGCTCCTGATGTGATGACGGATGGCGCAACCAATGGCCTAATTTAAAAAAAAAATTGAAAATTGAAAATTTGCTTTGGGGGGAAAAACAGCATGTTTAAATAAAACTATATTTTACTACAGAGTGCAGGGCTCCACACAGACACATGGAGCTCTACTGACTTATAATATAGCTTGTAATAACAAGCTATATTATAAGTCAGTAGAGCTCCATGTGTCTGTGTGGAGCCCTGCACTCTGTTCAGTCTCTTTCCTTCAAGGTTGCTTTTTTACTTTTTCTCAGTGCGCTGATGTTTGCTCTCCTGTTCTGTCGTGTGTGTGTGTTTGACAGGCAGGATGATGTCCCTGCAAAGCTGTGTCTCGTTCCTGACCTCCTGTAGAATGAGCTGTGCTGCGAGACAAATACTCTCCTGTATCTCAATCCCAGCTGACTGACTGTCTGTCTGCTCTACAGATAAAGAGAGAGAGAGAGAGAGAGAGAGAGAGAGAGAGAGAAGCTAAAATTGGTGAAAAATCAGCAAAAAAAAAATGACCTCAGACCCTGCACTTATTAATGATATCCTGGTTTTGTGTCTTTGTTTGTGTATTGATACATGACCAATCACTGCTAATTTCTCAAATTTGATTGGTCAGAAAGTGCTGTATTCATGTTCTATAACAGCAAATGCTGTAACACAAGGCAAAATAATAATAATAATAATAATAATAATAATAAGTACATCTCAAGATGTAATCATTGAAATATTGTGGCGGTATAAGAGAAATAAAAGAAAGTACAAGAGAACTTAGATGTGACTCCAGACTTAAGCACTTTTCAGACATTACGTGAGAGTCACATAGGGAGGACTACGTCTGACTAGACTTCAGCACATTTTTCTCCAATCCCATAGCCTTAGATTCAGTATCTCGTGGCTATATAATGAGTTATATACGCAACACCCCAGGCTGCGCTGGATCAAGTGCTATTTTCAAAATGGGCAGATTTTGTTCAAAATGTGATTAATGTTGTAATCACAGCTGGAAGCAGTATGTCTAACTCGACTCTGAATGTCGTGACCTTTCCCCACATAAATATTATAAATATGTGACTGTAAGGCGCCAACTCTGAGCACGTTTCACGACTGCATTGAGGCTTGTTTCTCGTTGCGCTTCCACACGTACGGTTAATATGACATCTGGCCCTTTGTAAGAGTTCCAGCCTCCGTGGTCGTTCGTCTCCGTAGAACTAGTGCGGAATTGCATAATCCGCTCCGTCTAAAATCCTAAACAATTTGGACCATCTGTTGGAACATGCACAAACATCTGTCTTGAGCTTCATCCGCTGACCTTCCATCTGCTCTTACATCCATATCGGCAATATAGATCAGCTAAGAGCCTGAATCACTGAATGTTTATCTCATGGTGTGGACGGACGGTGTTGGGTGGAGAAAAGTTTTTATGTCTAGTGATACTGTAATATGCTATACGCCACATCTGGCCTGATTCTGTCCCCACTGAGACATCACATGTTCCCATCTGTCCTGCATTTCAGATAGGAGAGTGGTTGTTAGAACCAGTAGTTCTCCTCAACAAGAGCGACAGGTTTAAATCATCCAGGAAGCAAAATGTTAGCGCATTACTGTGTCTCCTCTGCTTCCCCAGTTGCGTTCTGGATTCTGATTGGTCAGAAGTTCTTCATTCATTTTCTGTAACAGCAAATATGACAGCGGTGCAGGTTTCTCATTCTGATACGTCGACGTTTCTTCTCATATTCGACTCCGAGGTGGTAATCCGAGGGCTATAACTTTCCTTAAATGGTCTTTCGATTCTTTTCTTCCCTAATTGGTTTGACCTGTAGCTCACTTCCCGTTTCAATACTGTCATTATCCTTGCCGTATTTCCCATTCTGAATTGCAAAGTCTTGCATCACCTACAGTTCTACGCCATGCGTCTCCTAGGCTTTTACGACTTCCCTGAGTTTCTTCTATTTATCTTTCTCTGGTTTTGACCTTGGCCTCTGGTAGTGGATTATCCTGCTCTGTTTTTTCCAACCCTGTCTTCTGACCCCAATCTGTTCTACATGCACTAGCATGTGACAAAAATATGTGTGTTTTGGAGACAGTAATAAATTCTCTATGTGTCTTTTTTTTCCATTACAGTGTTGGAACGCGTAGGATTTATCATCACCCCATGATTATTGTTAGATCCCTCTTGAGAGCTGATGCCTCGCTGATTTCTTTCTACTTTCTCCTCAGTGTAATATGGCGATGTAAATACATGTAATTAGAACTCATTGGCTTTTCTCCTTCAGTTAAAACAGTCAAGCTTTTCTCCCATTTTCTGTCACAAAGTTTATGCACGTATAAAACCTGCAATATATTACAAGATGTCAGCAGCATGGCTGCTTCCCGGAAAGCGTGAACGCGTGTGTGATATTATGTTTACCTGCATGGAGGTGCTGAACTAACTGTTGTTGCACCGTTTTTAGATCACTGTTGAGTCTTTCTGTCATGATTTGAAGTGTTTTGTGCCGAGCCGCAAGCTGAAATGTCACTGCGTTATACACTGATGCGTTAAAGCACCAATTTTTCTGCTTTGTAGAACGTAGCATTGCTAATGAGAGAAAAGTCCAGCATGCGTGACTTGCGAGCTTTTTTTTTTCTGTAGAGGAGGACCAGATGGAATTTGCCTTAGCTTCTGCCTCAAAATATTTTGCTACTGCGAATGGATTTAATGCAGAACGTGCAGGAATGTCTCTATGTATCTGTATCCTGGGCTTCTCACTAACTAATAATGAAGTGCAAGGTCTAGACTAAGATGCAGCTGGAGTGCGCTCTCCTAACCAAAGGTCATTGTTTATTCTAATCATGGAGATCACTTACTGACCTACAGGCTGGTTAGGAAACAAGTGGAGTGATTACAGGACACAGCTAACTCAAGTCCACCTCCTAACCCCACAGCACACTGGATTATAATTGTAGCTCTAGCGGTCAGCAACCAGGAAGTAGAAAAAGTGGATAGAATTTGAACAACCTCTCAAATGTCTCCCATATACTCATCATTGTAATTGGAGTATTGACGGTGTGTTGGCTTTAGAGCATAGGAATTAAAGAGCTAAGCAGATCTGAGGCTTTTGTCAACAATGACACCTGATCAATGCTAGCTCTTTATGATGACAAGGGAATTGCAAAGTATTGACTTACGGAATGCGATGCCCCTTCCATGCAGTGCTCTCGCATAACAAATGAACGGTAGCCAAGACCCAGCCACATATCCACCGTGTAATAATGGTAATGAAATCATTTGAATCTGGCTGCCAGATCATGCCAGAAACTGACACTTGAGCCCCCCCAAAAAAACACACCAACATTAGTCATAGCTGGTTACTTTTGTACCCTATTGCACTTGTCATTGCCATGACAACCTATTACGTCCCTAAACTCAATCATACTTGGCCTGGGATTCTCAGTTCTGATGTCCAGGCTCTGATTAGCACAGATGGCTGACTGGATGTGGGAGTTTAGAGTCTAACCCTGCATCTGCTACTGATGAACTCCTAATGATGAGTAAACCTGATATCATGCAAAATTCACTGGAACTGTAATAACGAAGAGCAATTTTCTGCTCACGACCACCATCCATCTTCCCCAAAAAACATTAACTATTATAAGCCACTTATAGCCACAGATAAGATACGCAATAGTCTGGTAACACTTCTTATGAATTCTGTATTCATAATGCCTACCATTAAAAAGTCATATGCTTTACACTATATTAAACATGAAACTATATACAGCCTCGGTATATTATCCTGTATAACGTGATATAAATGCTATTTTGAGACGCTTCAGGTCCGGACGCTACCCACGAAAAAGACACCATACCAGGATCTATCGATGGAACCAGGCCTCAGTGACCGGTCACTTAAATAACCCTCAGCCTGAAATGGCAACGTGAAGCCGTCTTGGGCTCACCACTTGGACGATAAAGAGTGGGGAGATAGTCAGGTGAACGCCAGTCAGGTGGCAGGGATATCATGGACTGCTTTAGACTGATTAGACCCTTGCAGAGAAGTTAAAATGATTTCCTAGCTAAATCAAACACTCCGTGCACTACAGCTGCACCCATCACACACTCAGCCCCTGGTTCCTGTTCTGTAAATGTCAAACTGCTTATTGGTAGAAATGATTCAAATGACATCCTTGAATGCTAAAAGTAACAAGAGTAGGTGCAATGAAAAGGTCAGATCGTGAGCTGCAAAAAGCAGTACAGATACATCTGGCATCTTGTAATACAAACACTGTCATCATTGGCTGAACAAGAACAAATCAATTTAAAAAACAAACAAACATGCTTTTGGGATATCAAACAATACAGTTATGGTGCTTTTATGACTTCTAGTGTACGGAATAGACCATGTCGTTGCTCTTAATTCATTACTTCTCTAAACTGCTGAAACTGATCTCTCTTATCGAGGTGACCTTGATGATGTTTAGCTGCATTTCTGGTTCTCACTGTAAGCGCACTGTCTTAAAAGAGCTCAACATGTTTATCTTCAGTGTGCACAGAAATTAGCAGACTGTTTTATTCAGGCAAGAGACCATTAACTCGAAACAGGGGTTAGGGCACGATGCAATAACTAAATATATATTTTGTTTTTAATACCAAAGCACTACTGAATTCTCAAAACTGATTGGTCAAAAGGGGTTTTTGATGGCTGAGTCCTAGGCATGGGAAAAATAATGACATACTGGTCCAGTGTAAACAGAGACAAAGCGCTGGTAATGTATAACACTATCAATGAGCAATGACGCACACACACAGGGTATAAGGAGACAAACTAATCAAGAACCTGACACAGAACAGGTGAACACAGTCAGGCAACAAACCAATAACAGTACAGGGCAGAGATAAGACTAGATCTGAATTCAAACCAAAAACAATGGCATGATGTTCGTCTCCGTGGGGGAAATGTGACATACCTGTTCTATACTGTAGCTTGATCACTTTTAGGGTATTTTTTGACTCAACTTGGCAAAGAAAATGTTTCTATAATTACAGCTCTATTGGTAGAGATATAATCTGACATACAGTACATGCTATTGGAATCGTCGTGTACAACATGACAAAAAAAAAAAACTGCTGTAATTGTACGTAAAGTCCAAAACTGGACTCAGCATGTAAATAAATCTGATTTATATAGAACTATATTACAATCAGTGTTATATACCTGTCTTCGGGGCTTTGTCAGTGAAAACTTGGCAGATCGTTTAATTCTCCAGACTGCATCATTTGTCATTTGTCAGATGCAACTATGCTTGATAGTAAAATGCTTATTTCTGGGGGTTTTTGTTTTTTTTTTGTGAAAGATTTCCTCTTGAATGCAGAGGTCTTCAATGTGTCAAACCCAAAAACACCTCGTATTTATTTCCCTACTCTGTTATAAGTTGTGCTTTGCAGTAAAAAAGCAGTTTAGCGGTGTTCTTGATGGCTTAATTAAAATTCCTACTGTCTTTTTTTTTTGTCTGTACCTTTTTTTTTTATTATTATTATATATTTTGCAGTTGCTGGACTGCAGCCATGTAACTAACTACCTCGTCATAATTCTGTCCTGGTAAAATATTCTAAAATCCTAAAAGCTCTGGAGATTCTCCGAGTCAACAATACGAGTGCATAATAATGACTCATGTAGGAGTTAATGCTGATGTAGAATGTAAAATCAGCATTGCTGAATCAAACTGCAGCTTTTCTAAAGCAATACCAATAATTACACGTTTTCTTAAGTAACAGTACATGTTTAATCTGTTAACTATTACTCTTAAATTGTGCACCGTGCAAGTCTGTGTATAATAAATCCTTTGCTTTTATAGAAAACGAGTCAGTCTGACTGGAGACTGGAGAATTCAACAGCGCCGTTGTGTAAAAGAGTGCTAACAAATGGCACAAATGGAATATTTAAACACACATCCTCACTCTGTCTGATGCTCTTGTGTCAGGCCATTTGCATTTCATGAGTGCTTATTTACACATCGCTGCCAGCTTTTGTGCAGATGTGTCGGAAGGTGAAATTCACTTCTCGCGTTCACCTTGTCTCGATTACAGCAAAGCGCTAACGCTCGGTGCAGCTGGTTTCACGTCGCAATGATTTCCAAATCGTTTGGGCTGTCTTTTCTTTGGTCAGGAATTTGCTAAGGTGTGCTTTCATGGACACTTTGTTTTACCACTGGAGGTGGTAATTTGTTTTATTAGGAAAGAACAAAACAAAACAACAACACTATAGCATGTTAACTACCACTTATCCGGCAGGGTCAAGGGGACCAACGCCAAGGCTTTACAATTAAAAGGCTCCGGAGCACCCACGTAGCCTAACAGAACACCTGTGAACTCATTTTTACCAATTATTTTTTATCTAAATCAATTTTATACACCAGTTTATGAGTTTCACTTTTTGTAATTCTAGTGCTAATGCAGGTTTTGACCTCCCAGCCCTGTTGGTTTACTCTGTCTGCCTGTACGTTGATCTAGACAGTGATATATATATATATATATATATATATATATATTTAATCTAATAATGGAGAATGAGAGCTCAGTTTGGCATTCACCTTCATTAAAACCTCTTCGTGTCAATCCGAGTGTGCTAAAGCGACCATTATTTGCCAAAAGATTAAATTCCCTGCCCTCTAAGTCTAACTCTTGAACACACAGCATGTCATTAAACTCACACAAGGTGTCATATCTCTCAAGGACTCAGGCAGTAATGAATAGGGATGAAGGAAGGAAGGAAGGAAGATGGGACGTACTCAAGCTTATTGTCTGTAACTGCCCGAGAGCAGTGCAGCTTTTCTGGATGAGGATCCATGTGCAGGGGTTTATTAGTATACAAAGCACAGTGGACTCGAAAGAGCAGGGTAAACTAAAGTCAGTACACAATCAGGCAGAGCAAACTTGACAAAAGGTTAATCCAAGAACAGGTCGAGAGGAACGAGGGAAAGAGGCAAGAAAACAATATAGGCAATCAGATGTCTACCACACAACACTTACACAACAGAGAAATAGGCAAGACTTTGCAGCTAACTTCCAGCTAATTATTATTGAGCTATAAGGAGGGGTCTGCTGATAGACGTGATCCTCCATGTTGAAACTGCTACATTTTACAGATTGGTGCTTCCTATATGATTTGCACATTTATTACACTGTCCTTATCGATTACGTTCCCCATGGTTCCTCTTGTCTTCTTCTGCAGATGCTAGAGTGCTGATTTTACGTAGGAAGTCTGAATTAGGCACATAGGTGCTGTTAGTGAGCAGCGATGCAGCACATTTGTTGTCTCTGGAGTTTAACTTCCGGGTGCTTGCTTTTAAGCTCTGCCAGTCAGTGCTGCTAGGTGCAGTTATCTCCATCCAGCCGTGGCCACTCGAGGCGGACTCCTCCTGGGCACACGTGTTTGGGATTATTGTTTTGGGAGCTCTCCAGAGCACTGAAGCGAAGGATGGCTGTGGTGGTGGCTTAGTGCCACTGGTACTCCAGGTGTGATAGTATCCTACAGCAGAGCTCAGACACGTGTTGTGCTTTAACCATGATCACATTTTTGTCTAAAGTAGTGTTGTACATTAGGTTCAGGATGTAGCAATTTTATAATATTTAAAGGCTGGAGGTAAATAGTTATATAGCCAGAGGCAGCAGTTCATTCAGCCAAGACATCCTGACCCAAATATATATGGAGAAAAAATGATCAATTTCTAAGATTTTCAGATCGTAGTGTATAACAGAATGTGGAATGTTATAAAATGAGAGGGAGGACTATAAAATGCAGGCTTTAAACCCAAGGGATTGGAATTTCCTTGCACGGTGTGACAAAGTCAAGTCGACGTTCGCTGGCAGTGATCAGGCGCAAGATATTTTGTCAGATCCCCATCATACAGTTTTTAATATGACTGATGATTTTCCCTCCAGCCCACTTGAGAAGGTCCTACCAGTGACCCAACATTGCATTCTGGGAAATAGATGATTATAGAAGTGGGAATTTTATGATTAGCGTTCCTCATAAAAGTGTAAATTCTGACCTTGTTCACATATTGCGTTCATGTAAATGAGGGTAAGGATATGAATTTTATTTAAAAAAAATAGTTGGGAGTTTTTTAAGAGGTGGCTAGGATTGTTTTAGGATTGAGGATTGATACTCTTAGAAGGAATTTAATATGCATTACACTACAACGCTGTTAAAAATCTCAACTCTGATTGGTCAGAAAGCGTTTATCATGTGATGAATACATCTATAGGATCACACTGGCAGTAAGGGGTCACAAGCAAAAAGCCTTTTCAGTTCCACAGTTTGAAAAAAAAGTTCTGATAATCTGTATATTTTTCAAACCTTATTCTTTCGGTTATTTACTTTCCTTTCCTTTGCATCAAATATCTAGGTTTGGTATTTCTCCATTACTCCAGCTCCGTTCTCTGTCTCAGCACCTGACGTCAGTTTATCAGCTCACGTCTCAAAAAAACTGTCAGCGTGTTTTGTTGAGTCATGTTCTCATTGTAATTAAATGGCACTAGAGCTTCATCAGAAGTAGTGGGCCAGTTAATTGGGTTCTTTGATTCTTCTCTGAATTTGCTCGGAGCTCCACATTGGGAGCCATCTATTAAAACTGCAAATTGTGTATCAATGAAGTGTTTGATGTTGAACTGTTTTATCCTGACTCATGTATCTTTCTCTCTCCACAGGTAAGTGAGAGAGAATCTGATCTATGAGGGGCTCTGGTTCACAAATCATCCACAGATTCAGCACAACGTGCAGTAAGATCTGTCAGTACTCTTTGCCATGCTATTGCTTATCCAGTCTTGTGCTAGGGTTATTGGGTATTGTGCTGGGGTTTTTGGATATTGTGCTGGGGTTATTGGGTATTTTGCTAGTCTTTTTGGGTCTGGTGCTAGGATTTTTGGGTATTGTTCTGGGGTTCTGGGGTATTGTGCTAGGGTTATTGGGTATTGTGCTCGGGTTATTGGGTATTGTGCTGGGGTTATTGGGTATTGTGCTGGGGTTTTGGGGTATTGTGCTGGGGTTTTGGGGTATTGTGCTAGGGTTATTGGGTATTGTGCTGGGGTTATTGGGTATGGTGCTGGGGTTATTGGGTATTGTGCTAGGGTTATTGGGTATTGTGCTGGGGTTATTGGGTATTGTGCTAGGGTTTTTGGGTCTGGTACTGGGGTTATTGGTTATTCTGCTGGGGTTATTGGGTATTGTGCTAGGGTTATTGGGTATGGTGCTGGGGTTATTAGGTATTGTGCTGGGGTTATTGGGTATGTTGCTAGGGTTATTGGGTATTGTGCTGGGGTTATTTGGTATTGTGCTAG
>JAQQZR010000003.1:20711704-20754974 GCA_030068235.1 Notoglanidium macrostoma | reverse complement strand
GCTGGGGTTATTGGGTATTGTGCTAGGGTTTTTGGGTCTGGTGCTGGGGTTATTGGGTATTGTGCTAGGGTTTTTGGGTCTGGTGCTGGGGTTATTGGGTATGGTGCTGGGGTTATTGGGTATTGTGCTAGGGTTTTTGGGTCTGGTGCTGGGGTTATTGGGTATTGTGCTAGGGTTTTTGGATCTGGTGCTGGGGTTTTGGGGTATTGTGCTAGGGTTTTTGGGTCTGGTGCTGGGGTTATTGGGTATTGTTCTAGGGTTTTTGGATCTGGTGCTGGGGTTTTGGGGTATTGTGCTTGGGTTTTTGGGTCTGGTGCTGGGGTTATTGGGTATTGTGCTAGGGCTTTTGGATCTGGTGCTGGGGTTTTGGGGTATTGTGCTAGGGTTATTGGGTATTTTGCTATGGTTATTGGGTATTGTGCAGGGGTTTTGGGGTATTGTGCAAGGGATTTTGGGTCTGCTGCTGGGATTATTGGGTATTTTGCTGAGGTTATTGGGTATTGTGATAGGGTTATTGGGTATTGTGGGGGTTTTGGGTATTGTGCTGGGGTCTTTGGGTCTGGTGCTGTGGTTATTGGGTATTGTTCTAGGGTTATTGGATATTGTATTGTGGTTATTGGATCTCATCTTATGGCTATTAGGCCTTCTACTATTGGTTATTATGTCTTTATTATATGCTTAATTGGTCTTGTTTTAAGGGTTAATAGTTCCTTTTCGATGGGGTTTTGGGTTTTGCGCTAGGTGCTATAGGGTGTAGGGCTATGGGTCTTGTGCAGGGGTTTGTGGGTAATGTACTATGGTTCTTAAGTCTTTTGTTATGGTTTTTGGTCTTGTGATAGTAGTAAAACGTGAAGACAACTTGACTTAACCTTATCATGAACATGTCACAGCAGTTGTAATATTGTTTATTAGGTTATGTTACTCTTAGTAGTAATCGCAATGCTAGCTGCCACAAGAAGCATTAGACATGATGACATCTTAGAACACATGCACATTTTTCTTTAGTGCCCTCTAGTTAGCATGTTTTATTACACATTTTATAATAGATGTTATGGAATAGATCACTATAGGACTGTTTTCCATTTTTATGGCTACAGTCTGTTATTCATATACTTATTTTGGTTTGGTAAAAATTGAAGTGTTGATGCTCGTTGTCATGGTAACGTGTTTCGATCATATCAGGAATCTTGATTTAGCGTTGTGGGTTAAGCTGCCAGCCAGTCAGAGTATTTTATGATGAGTATTATTGTAAGACAGTTCATTAATTGCATGTCATAAAAGCTGTGATGGTGAAGATAATCTTATATCACTGAATATAAAGTGCCATGACACGGTATGAATTTATGATTTTATAGTGTAAGCTACATTTTCTTGACAGGTTGTAAGTATACCATATATATTCAGACTGTCCTGATTTTTAATATTCTTGCAGAAATGTAGAACACTGGCTTAGCGCACAGATTCTCTAAGTGTTCATGCATGCATGACAGCACGAAGCCTTGGTAAAAAGCTGAGAGAAAGAAAGAAAATGAAATGAGTTTCTGGTGGAGACAAATGAGTTATAACAGCAGGAGAGAATGATGCTCGGTGCAGACTGTAATGCCACAGTTCGATTTCAGAGCCAGGCACAATATTCACAGCCTGTGGTCCATAATGCACCTGTTTCCATTTGTACTGAAATGCTTTACATTCAGAGTCGAAATTAACTAACCATTTGATTCTCTAAACTCGCTTCTGCCGGTGACGTAACCTGGTTCCACAGAGAGAACTCCCAATATGAATATAACGCAAGATGAGAATGATTCATTAGCAGCTAATGTGAAGTGAGCGTTGCTTAAACTGCAAGGAAAGTCTGCATCAATATTCATGAGATGAGGCAGTCGATCTGCTTGAAAACCAGCATGAATATTAATGAGGGGGATTTTTGCTTGTTACAGATGAAACCACCGGAGCCGTTGATTCCCTGAAACAAACATTCATTTATATTTCTTTTGCTTTATTTATATTCAGTCACCACTTTCCTCCCGTTCGGGGAACGTTTGAAGATGAGGATGAAGCTGATCGAAATTGTCATACATCCAAGCAAGTTCAAACACACAGCTATGAACCAAAGCTGATACTTTTCCACCTGAATGCTAGTTATTACCTCGCACACACGTAATTAAATCTCAAATCTACAAATGTGTGTCAGAGGTGCCAATATTTATGGTTTAGAGCTGTTCGGTAAATCTGCTACGTTTTCTTTGTCCTTTAAAGCACTGTTCAGACCAAACAAACACAAAATCAAATTTAACTGATTCATTGAAGAGGAATACACAAAACATGTTTTGTGGTAAAATTCAGTAATTTAATTTCTGTTAGGATTTTCTTTTTTTTTAGCCATGTTGGCATGTCTAAAATGTTTTCAAAATTCCTGCAAATCCATATAGGATGTATAGTGGTGTAGAATCTAGAAATCTGAGCCTGAAATGGAGATAGAAAGAGCAGATCGGGCTCTTGAGTAAAGTTTCTGCAGCTTTACAACAAAGCCATGAATGATGACCGCAGATATTGACTGGTTTATGATGTGCAGACTCGGTCTGAGCCAAGTGGTTCCATCAGTGGGATTGGATTTTTGTATTGGGGGGGTTTCTTTTTCCATTGCTACTCAAGGCTGATTTTTGAAAGTGAAGAAAACCACAGAAATCCCCTGCGGTGCTTCTGCGAGACTGTGAATCTATTTTGCAGGAGCAGCTGTTCAATAAAACATCGGCGTGCGCTCGGCTTGGCTAGCCCAGGGCATGTGCTGTAATACTATGCAGAGAACAGATTCGCACCAGCTCAGATGTTAACGGAGGTGAAGAGCGTGGAAAAGAATAATAAAACCAGAAGCATGCAAAGTGATTACAAGATGCATGTACAGTTTAAAACATGGACATTCGGTCAAGCTGATGGGTTGAAACAAACAATGCAAGGACATTTGGTTGTTCAGCTGGTACAATTCTGCCGTGGTGGCAGGAAGGTTTAGAGTTCGCATCTCAGAACCCCTGGTGGACTATTGAGTGAGGCCCTTTGCTGGAATTGGATTTCAACTGACTTGGAAATCACTCTGGGTATGGTTTAGTTTTACTGTTTACGTAAACAAGGACAATGTAAAGGAAAAACAACAAAATTGTATTGTGAGATGGTTCATGTTGTAGTAACTTCAACAGGGAGCGGGGGTGCGTGTAACATTTGTCAATTAAATTTTTCTAATCACAATCAAACAATTAGAAGAAAAACATTGAGTTCAACCCCCCCTCAAAAAAAATGAAATTGTGATATTTGATTTTGACCCGAGTTTTTCCAATTTTCTGCTTTTAGTAAGAAAATTGGAAATTGGAAAATCTGTGTTTGAATGGCAATTTTTTTTTTAGTTTGAATGATTTAAATGTCACATGATTATATCACTATTATGGTTGAACAATTACAAATATTTTAAACATTGCCATCTGAACACAGATTTTTAATTTTTCCGTTTCTGTTACTATTAACAGGAAAATTAATACAATGATCTAATATCCCAATCTTTTTTCTTTTTTTTTTGGTGGGACAAGATGTTTTTGTAAATATACACTCATTCTGAATTTGATGCCTGCAACACGTATCAAAAAAGTTGGGACAGGGGCATGTTTAGCACTGTGTTACATCACATGTGTTGAAACTGAGGACATGAATTGTTGAAGATTTTAAAGTGAAATTCTCTCCAATTCTTTCTTGATATACGACTTCAGTTGCTCAACAGTCGTATTTTGCGCTTCATAACTTACGCTTCATGGGCAACACACTCCATACCACTACAGATGCTGGATTTTGATCTTTGCCCTGGTAACAGTCTGGATGGTCCTTTTCTTCTTTATCTTGGAGGACACGATGTCCATGATTTCCAAAATCTTTTTCGAAATTGTGGACTCATCAGACTATAGCACACTTTTCCACTTTGTGTCAGTCCATCTCAGATGAGCTTGGGCCCAGAGAAGTCGGCGGCGTTTCTGGATGTTCTTGTTATATAGCTTTCGCTTTGCAGTTGTAGATGCAGCAACAAATTGTGTTTAACAACAGTCATAGAGTCCGCAATGTTATAAATGTCCTTTATACAATCATGTCGGTTTTAATGCAGCGCCGCATGAAGGCTCGAAGGTCAAAGGCATTCAATGGTGGATTTCAGCCGTGCCCCTTACATGCGAGGATTGCTTCGGATTCTCGGAATATTTTGATGATCTTGTGGATTGTACATGGTTAAATCCCTAAATATCCTGTAATTGTATGTTGGAAAACTATAATGTTGAGAAATTATATGTTGGTGAACTTCACATCCTTGCTTGTAAACAACAATGTTCCTTTCATACCTAATCATGATGCTATCACCTGCTACCCATTAACCTGTGGAATGTTCCAAACAAGTGTTTTTTGAGCATTCCACAAGTTTCCCAGTCTTTTGTTGCCCCGTGCCAACTTTTTTGCAACGTATTGCAAGCATCAAATTCAGAATGAGTATATAGTTAAAACAAAACAATAAAGTTTATCAGTGTGAACATTAAATATCTTGTCTTTGTATTGGATTCAATTGAATATTGGTAAAAAAAAAAAATCATTACAAATCAATGCATTCTGTTTTTATTTATGATTTACACAGCCTCCTAACTTTTTGGGAATCAGAATTGTATTTCCCAAATGTTTGATTGTGATTAGAAAATTGAATAAGCGTTGCCCAGACTGAGCAGGAATGGTTGTTTATAGCTGCTCTAATGTAAGTGAGAACAATTTGTTTCACAGAACATTAAATGAAAAAAATGTAAATAAATAAAATGTAACATTACTTAATAAAAAAATTGTAATGCTTGGCAAATTGCTGTGGTATAAGAGGAATAAAACACTTCAGGGTATGTAGTTACAGGACACTGATCACCTCTGAGGTGGTCACAGTGACCCCACATCACATCATAGTTTATTCCTTACTTAATATTTAGCAGAAAGTCGGTATTTTCACCCGATACACCGTTTCATCTCCACAATAAAGCTGTGTGATGAATCGGGTTTGAAGTGTAGCGGATCCTCAATAGAATATCAATGACCTGAAATGTCAGATATTTCAGCTTTAATCTCAGCATTAGAGCAGCTTTAAAGCTGGAACTCAGTATAATACATCGCAGGACCTTTCTTTTAAGATGGTTAGGGCAAGATAAATGAAAATTTCCCAGCAAGATGTCACATCTTAACCTCTCATTCTGGTTCGGAAGCTGGAGATAGTTTTCCTTTCATGTTAGTGGAGTAAGGAAGGTGCTATGCATTGTGGCTTTCTGCATGCTCCGTGGTAAATTCCCATTTAAATTGTGTGAAAGCCTGCTTAGCATTCAGCCCGACAGAGCTGCGGCAGAATAGATCACAGCCAGTTGATGTCATTTAGCTTATCTGGCTGGAATCAGGTGATGCCCAGAGAAATCTGTGGCTTTGGGGAGGAAATCATGGAATTTAGCAATGCTTTATTAACAAAATTTAGATTTTTACTCATTTCATAAAGTGCAGTATGGATCTACGAGGTAACGTTAGCTAACCTGACAGGTCTGAAGGACTAGCCAGGCTCATTAGAGCAAAATCAGGTACAGGACTGGCAGGGATAATCCAAAAGAGCGATTTGGGAATGGATGGTGAATAATTATACACTGAAAAGGCAGTCAGGATAACAGAGATATTGGCAAAGATGCTGTGCTTTTATACAATGATGTGTTTTCACAGTCAGGAAGTGAACCAGATGTGGGCAGCTGAACTGGAATTCTGAGAGAATGTTTAATGGACTCTGATAAATATTCAATAAATTCAGTTATACATTGAGGAAATATTTTTGCTAAATGATCGTTTTGCTAATTAAAAGAAAAAACATAATCCTAATTTTTGCTGTCAAATTTCTATGTACTCACCTCAACACCAAATGGTATGTTTTACTTTCTTAACATGACATCAATAAAATCATCTTTATATTCCATTAGAGCTAAGTAGCTACATCCACCTGGACACAATATCTTGTAAATTTGTAGCAATGTCATGTCTGCTAATTACAAAGGACAAGGTTGTAGACTTGTAGCTTTTTGTGCGACAACTTTTAAACAAGAAACAGCCATTTCTTTCTAATTTATGCAAATGTTTGCAAAGTCGTTGATATTGAAGGCACTTTCAGTGAAAAATGTTATGTATTATAAAGTATCCATAAGAATTTATGAAGTTCCTCCACTGTCCATCACAACTATGGCAAGAATTTGTGAAACCTAAAGGAAAAGAAAGCTGCAATATGTTAATAAACGATAGTGACGTTTCAAGAAAAACCTCTGATGGTTGATGGATTTGAAGGTTTAATGAACTTACAGCAGAAAGTCCATCCCCATCCACAGAGATAAAAAGCACATGCTGGGAGTGCAGAGATCAGCGAGGCATCACTGTGGGATGATCCCATTGCTGCTGTATAATTTGAGCTGACTTCTTGTTTTAGCTTAATGGGTTATAAAAGCCCAGCGTGTTGAGAGTCTGTACTAGCGCAATGTATTAAAGACTTAATCCTGAAACCATGAAGAATCCATATGTCTCGGTGCCTGTTACTCTATAGCATCGCTATTTATAAACCATCGCTGCTCATCAAGTGCCAATTTGTAGGAAATGTATGTCACTTCCTGGTGCACCACGCATCTGTTTTTTACGAAAGGAAACATGCTACAACTTTGTACCTGTGCTGAATTTGGTTCCATGTAGAAATAGCCCAAACCAGAGATTGGTCGGACACAGTCGTCGCTCATCCCACGACCTTTAGATAAGCTCCTCCCACTTTTATGATCAGTGTAGATTTGTTCCTGAGTCCAGTAGAAAGCAGCCACACTCTGGCTCAGCCTGTAATCATAAAGCATTCAACTTGCTAGGTATTTCACGACACTAACGCCGGTCTGAACTGCTTAAAGACCCAATTAGAAATGCTCGGTTTAGCTGCTATGTCAGCCATTGACACGTGACCACTGTAATTATAGAGCCGGTCTAATTACATTCTCTCTTATTGCTTTGAATGAGATCCGTGCTGCCGAGGCTTGTTAGGGTACGTACATGCAAGGTCTACTCTCTCTGTTAGCTCTGATTAGCATTTGCTGAATTCGACGTAGCAAACAGACGAGAAAGTTTCGTCGCAGTGTTCATTACATTAGCATATAAGTAACTCGCTGTACGAGCTTAATACACAGCGCTCATTTTTACGCTAACGCGCAAAAGTTTTCTAACAGTCGTTAGCGGAATGCTAAAGATTTAGCTTCCTGCTGTTGTTATGGCATTTTCCTGACTCTAACTGGGAACTAACCATGAGGGTTTTTTTTGTTTGTTCCTGGACATGGTTTGACATTAGGAAAGATCAATTTTACTGAAATGTCGCTTCAAATCAAAGCCGTAAGAGCATTCTAAAGTACATTGGAAGTGCGGAACTGACAAAGCGGTCACGTTAAGCAAGTTTTTGGCTTTCAATGCTGCACATGTTAGTCAATAACTCTCCCTCAAGTGAACCAATTTTACACAGTCATACTGTTTTTTTTCCTTTTTTTCTTTCTTTTTTTAATAACTGGCCATTGTGAGCTTGTGCCTTCGCTTCAGCCATGAGCAATTCGTCCCCCACTGAGCTCCACTATTGGTTGGCTCTCGTATAGTCCAGATAACAGCAGGTCTATTTGGAATCAACCCGGATTGTGTACTTTTGGTTGGAATAACAAGCCAGAATTTGCACTGAGGACTGCGCTTTCATTCCTTTAGCGCTATTTCTTTGCAGAAAGAAAGAAAATGTTTTATTCTCCTTAGATCCAATTTTCTATTGTAACTCCTTGCCGTACTTTTTATCCATTTCCAGTTTCCTATATAGCTGGGATTTGCAGCTGCACTACTTTCAGAAAATTCAACACCTTCTTATATTATAAACCATTTTCCCTTTCAAAATTACCATCTATTTGTTTAATGCCATCGACATTAATATGTCTTCTTGATGCTGTCTCTGATTACCTCTCAGGAAACACACACACTCATGACCGTTGTTCGTTGTGACTGATTTATTCAAAATGCCATATTTCTTCAATCACAAACACTCAGATATCTGATATAGCTTTTGGATCTCATATTTTCACAGTGCATGCTTAAATGGAACCATGGAACCCTGGAAGTGGGGATTTATTTTCCTCTCCACTGCTGTGTTTTGGGTCAAACTCTTTGGCCTTTGCGGTTTTTTAGCCCTTTCATTGATGTCTGTACGCTTTTCTTCCAAATTCAAGCTGAAGTCAGGTTGCTGTGTTTGGGTGGTCTGTTTATTTGTTCCATGATTCCACTTTGATCTGGATTTTTTGTGTGTTATATCCCTGCTTTTGATCAGCCGATCCTCTGTTACACTACAGAAAGCAATAACAGGAAGGCTGGACACTGGAGTCAAATATAATGTTTACAAGAAGAAATATTTGAAGAATCACCCTGTGGCAGAACACGAGGTTTTCAAACCGACTCGGGTTTGTTTGGACTAAATATGCTGCACTTGTTCATCCTTTGCTTGTGGGATTTGATCTCTGACACCGTTTCATTGAATAGGATTTGAACCTGGTAAATTGTTAAAAAGCTATACCTCATGAGATATGCAAAAAAAATATGAGCTGTATTCGGAGTCAAGTTATCCATTTCTGTATTTTCCATCCGTAATTTCAAAGGCCAGCGCTTGTGTGTGTTTAAAGCCAGCAGTCTAGATGCTGTCATAGGTCTGCTGAAGTAAAACAGTGAACTCTGCGTTGATGATTTTAATAACAACTTAAGCAATCACGTAACCCGAGTCTGAATGCAAGGAACTTCCTCAGCATAAATATGAAGAAACTTAATTTGCAGAATACATTTAATCAACCCGTCATTTCCTTTCCTGTGTGTCACTGTACACTTCCTGATGGTTTTGCTCGTTCCTCCACCTGCGTTAATATAATATGCAGGTATAAATCACCCTGCAGATTGCATTAACATAAGACTCATTTGTTAAATAGATTGGTTTCAGCAGGACAAGTGGGTTACATTCATTGGAGAAATTCGGCTGCCTCCGAGGCTATTTAAGTGGCTCCGGTGTAGCAAAATCCATCACTATCGAATCAGATATGAAGCACAAGGACTGATGATGAAGCAAATGCAGGAACATGGCCAAGCCTTCCAGTTATATATAAAAGTATTTGCACATCAGTGTATGTTATCATACAGTAAAGTAAGTTATTAATCATCACATCTAAAGCAAAAAGGAAATGTCAATCAGTACTTTATTTGATGTGTTCTTGACATATTTACATCGATTAACTTAATGTATATTGTATTTTTAATTGCGGACAAAAAAGGATCATACGGTATATATAAATCATGTAAATATAACATACAAAGCTGCTGATATTATGAATCTATAACATGCTGTCCTTTAAATATGTAGCTGTTTCCTGTTAAAAATGTTAAAATAAGAAAATATCCTGTTAGTTCATAGCTGTAAAATTTATTGAAAGAATGAATGGATATGTGGTTAAATTCTGGAAAAGTTTAAGTAAATGAAGTCATAGGAAAAGGTACAAGCACTGCCCGCACCCCTAATTTAACCTCTTATTATGCATTTTCGCAACTATGAATAGCTACGAATTTGCAAGTGTGCAAGACTCAGACATGGAAAATCCTGTCAGATGACACCACATTTATGTTGAATTGAAGTAAGCTTGGTAACTTATCCTTCATAGTGTGGGCTTTCTTCTTATGAGAACACATAGAATTAAAACCATTGGCATTATTCTGTTACTAATTTATTTTGAACATAATTTGTTCAGCCATGAGTTAGCAAAAGTGCAAGGAAAAACGTTCTATAGCTAATTTTTTGCCGAAATGAAATGTCATAAACAAAAGCCTTTCCATGGCCATTAGTTTCCAACACTTGCATCAACAAAGAGTTGTCACTTTACACAGTATAAACCAGCTCCAAGCTGAATCAAAATTTGTAGGATTCTAATGAGATGTTAAACAATTGCGTTAGCTTTCAAAAGAATGAAGTTGCACTTAAAGCTTAGCGCTATATTCAATGTATCTCGGATACGTTGGGGTGGGGGGTGTTTTCATTGGTTTCTTCTGGTTGGAGGTTACGAATGAGAAGCCATGAGCTCTAGATGAATGCAGCACTTTCACCATTAGCTCTAGCCCACTCACGCTAATCTCACCCATTTGCAACTTTCATGTGAGTTTTCTTACAATGCTAAAAGGCCTGGAGGATACACGTCTCAATTTCACTTTGTCTCATTATGTATTTATGTCAGATTCACTTTTATCTTCCCAGACCAGAAAAAAAAAAGCTTTTTATCTTCTCATCTTGACAATGGCTTTTTTTTCTTTCCAATAGAATAAACCTTCAAACATGAAAGACAGAAATGTTTGTGATCACAGCTTCAAACAGCTCTTATGAAAGTGAAAATGAGGTAAACAGGAAAAAAGCCGTTTAGATTTCATTTCATCTCTCTGCAACTCTCCTGACGATAAACAGCTTCGTAGCAAAGTAAAGTCATTTCCCCAAATTTCTGAAGCTCGGAAGGATAAACTCCAGATCCAGGATAGATCCAACACAACCCTGACGAGGATGTTCCTAAGAAAAGTTACAATCATCCTTGATCATTTTCTATGCATACTTTCAAACATCCTTTCAACTTAACTTTATAAAGTTTTGCAAAAATGAAATTTTTGCAGTTTTCGCTCTCGTATTTGAATGTAAAGTTTGCTCAATGATCACTACGCTGTGTTTACTTGCTAGCTATATTAGGCTAACGAAGCCAATTTTCAACTATCCGAACGTGTCATGGGTAATCGGCTATGTTGAAGTCCATTTTGTAGCTTGAACTTTTCAAATGTTTTGGCTTGTTTGAATTCTTTTGAACAAATGAAAGTCTTCCAGTTCAACATCATCAAAATGGAACTAATGTCAACTTTGGCTTCCGTAAAAAGAACGCATTGGAAACGTTTTTGCTGGCTCTTTATGGAATCGCAAAATCAGGAACCTTTCCAACGTCCCAGAATTATAACGAATACTAAATACAAATCTATATTATAGGATTCTGATTTTAAAATCCATTTCCATTTGTGTTTATTTACAAAAACGAACTAGCCTGTATTTTTAGCTCTTTTCAGTGACTGGGTAAATATTTCCTCACAAACCAATAAAATAATGTGACAAAGAGCAAGAAAAACTTGAACATACCTGCAAGCATGGGGAGATGTTAGCTCATACTTTAATACTCTAAGGAAGATAATCGCATTTCCGCCGAGCGCACCACTGATCCCAGCATCTACAACTTTACGGAGTTGACTTTTAACAAGGTTGGTTCTGATTTATGGGCTAAAGAGAGAGTTGCCGTCCTGCGTCCTGTGGGAGGACGTTCTGGCACGGTGGCTAGTTTGAGGAATTTTTAATTGGTTAATTTGGGAATTGTCGTGTCACTACACTGAGATCACGCCAGCTTTTTCGTAAAAGCACCCAGATGGAGCTCAGAACTGATTCCCTGATAGTGGTGCCATTTAGCTGCTGGAACTCTTAAACTCATTTTAAGCTCTATTCAAATCATCTTTCAACATGGAATCCTGCATGAAAAATGTCTATCTATCTCATGCAAAACTTTATTGTACAAGGTTTCTTTTTACCTTTAATAATGAAGGTAACAGTTTCAGAGGATTTTAGCATAGAATTAGCAACGGCATGAAATGCGGTTGACTAGCATTCATGATAACGGCAGGATGACGTTAAATTAGTTTAGCAAAATGTGTTATTTTTTTCAAAAGAATCGTTTATTTTGAATGTATAATTTAGGTAACAGTGTTGTGTTGTCAATATGACTGAAAATAAATACTTTCCTTGAGGAAATTCTTGTGGAGTCTTCCAATGATTTCAAAGGTGTGACTGTGTTCAGGAATTAGGAATGAGTGGCTGTTATCTAAAATGGGCATTTAAAGAAAAAAAAATGTTTAATGGACAACTCGTGGAAAAGGTTTCGAGTATTAGATGTTAGCACACGTTTATGCAAAATGATATAATAATTGAAGTATTTCTATAATGATAAGGGATGAAAATGGGTTTCATTTCAGGATTAAAGTAGCAACACCTCACTTATTACGCCACGGAGCTTGAAAATGAACTCCGGAGCATGTTGCTGAACAGCATCCTGAATCCTCGCTACACAACTCCTCCATTAGAGACGTCGCAGAGTTCTACGAGCTCCTTGATCAATTTGTTGCCGGAGCCACAGGTAGCTCTTTGAAGAGAGAAAAAGAGAGAGAGGAAAAGACTTCAGCACGGTGTGAGGTGGATGGATGAAGGGTTGCTATAGTTACAGAGTCTGTAAAACTCCCTGTAGTACATTTCTCATCTTTAGTAAACTCCCTGAGGATGTGGATAGCTCTAGAGGACGAGCAGACACCTGAGGAGATTTTCTGCTATCGTGGGTTTGTTCTGCTACACGAACGCCAACGCTGGCTTCAGGCGGGCCGATCACTTCAGAATCATTTTATTTATTTATTTATTCATTTAAGTTTTTGTTTGGCAAAATAACGTAAAAAAAAATCTGTGGTGCAATTAATGCAGTGAATCGGTTAAAAATAAACAAGTAAATAAATCAGTAGATAAATATGTGAGAAATAAAAAATTACAAATAAATAAAGACAAGAAAGAAAGAAAGAAAGAAGGAAGGAAAGAGAAATATTAATGAATAAATGGATGAATGAATAAATAATTTAGTATGAAATAGAAATATAAAAATTGTGCAAAGTAGAAAAAGAAAGAAAAAAAACGTGTTTGTCTTAGTGAAGGAAGTGTCTGTCAGTCTCTGTGAAAGATGCACAGCCTGTGTGTTTGTCAGTGAAGGAGGCGTGGCCACTGCGTGAGTCTCTCTGAAGGAGGCGTGGCCTCTGCGTGAGTCTCAGTGAAGGAGGTGTGGCCTTTCTGAGAGACTTGGTGAAGGAGGCGTGGCCTCTGCATGAGTCTCAGTGAAGGAAACATGGCAATAGACTAGGTCTAAATGTTACTATATTATATGGAATCGTCTGGATAAAAATTTTAATACCTCATATTATTGATCAGAGTGTATGATTGAGATATTTGAGATAAACACCCAAGATAATATTATAAAAATAATAAATAGCGTCTCTGTAGTGTGTTTGCGTTCACTCTCAGTATTCACCAGCACATTCTCAAACTCCTTCTTTTCCTTGCCCTTCTGTCACGGCTAACAAGCAGCCCGAAACCCTGTGCTACTGTGGGTGTGTGTGTGTGTGTGTGTGTGTATGTGTGTGTGTGTGTGTATGAGAGAGAGAGAGAGAGAGAGAGAGAGCTCCATTATGCTGTCAGACTCTTTCTTGGCTCCGAGTCTCTTCAGTCCTTTCAGTTCTCGGGTCTGAGGTGAGTTACACACTCACATTCTCATCCCCTCTTCATGTCTCTCTGCATGAGGGAAAGCGACGCGAGCACAAAGACATGACTAGCAGAAAGGCGAGGAACTGGCTGCCGATTCCTGCGAAGCCCTTACAGCTCAGAGACGTAGGAGAACGCCAGTATGACCTGAAGTACCGAGGGTTCTTGCAGGAGATTTTCCTCAAGCAGACCGTTTTTAAGGCTAATGATCTCTACCTTATAAGACTCTGGTCGCTTCATGGAGCTTTGTTCAGGAGGAACGGCGGCTGTTTCGTTACTCATACGATATATTTATTATCCATTTAATTTCACACCAATAATTCAATAACTCATTAATTAAATGACTCTAACGACAGCTCCACGCCATATCACATACGTTGTATGTTCACGATCACGCCTCATGTCTCAGCCCCGCTGTGTTTGTTTGTGTTTCTCTGAAAATGCATTTCCTTCATGAAGACGGATGATTTGGTTCTTTTCCACTTGCTTGTGGAATCCATCACTCTTCATGACCTGCCATTTTTAATAATAGTCATATGGATGGTGAACGGTTAGGAGCGAGCACTTTACTTCTGCTTTAGTGCGTTTAGCCATTAGCATGTAGATACCTGGAATCACTTCTGACCCGCCTTCTTTAAAACATTTTATTCCGACTGTAACGGCAGTGATTTTCCTGTAAACGTGTACAGTTTCCGTTGAACTTCAGATGTCATGAGATTAACAAAGCGACCTATAAATCCACTTATTCTACGAAGATAAAGCCTGAGAGCCTTAACTCAACGCTTCTGTAAATAACTCCTTCCCTTCTCGTCTCTTCTCTTCTTCCATTCCATTTTCTTCATTTCCCTTTTCTTTTTCTTTTCTTCACTCCCCTGTTCTCTTCCCTTCCCTTCATCCATTCCCTTTTTTCCTCTCCCTTCCATGTTTTTCCCTTTCCTTTTCTTTTCTTTTTTTTTAATTCCTTTCTTCACTCCAGTTTTCTTTCATTCCATTCCTGTTTTCTTTCCCTCTTCCCTCCTATGTTCTTCCCTTCCCTTCTCAATCCTTTTTTTCCTCTTTCATTCCATTTTTTTTAATCCTTACCATTTCCTTTCCTTCCTTTTCCTTTGTTTTCCTTCTTTTCTTCTTGCTCCTACCATTTTCTTCCTTTCCCTTTTTTCCCCATGTCCTTTATTCTTTTCCATTCCTTTGTTTTCTTCCCTTCCCCTTTTCCTGTCATCCTTCCAACTTTCTTTTCTACACTCCCATTTTCTTCCATTCTGTTCTTTTCTTTCTTTCTTTTCTTCCCTTCCTGTCCCCTTCCGTGTTCTCCCCTTCCCTTCTTTCACTCCATTTTCTTTCTCTCCCTTCCATTTACATTTCTTCCCTTTTTTTCTCCCCTTCTCTTTTGTTTTCTTCCCTTACGTTTTTAATTTCTTCTTTTCCTCGCCTTTCCCTTTATCTTTTCTTCCCTTCCATTCCCTTTCTTTCTACCATATCCCTTTACTCTTTTTCCCTTTTCTTCTCAACCCTTTTCTTTCCTCACCTCCACTAAACACAGCTAACATATTCTATTCGTTTATAGTATTTTATAGTATAAATTCTCCCCAGCGGACTGCAGTAAAACCACCATCACGTGGATTGGTGCATTTACTGCGTTTGTTTTCAATGCATCATCAGTTTGATTAGCAGGAAGACGACAGCGCTGCCATGACCCTGAGGTTAAACGGCAGCTCGGAGCATCATTCCAGAAGGTCAAAGGTCATTATTATTTTTTGTGTGTGTGCTCGGTGTAGGAGGCCGATATGAGATGCTGCGTTTATCTCCTGCGGCAGTGTGTAAATCAGCTCACCGGCGATGCGATGCTCCTGATCTCATGCGAAATCTGTTGCAATTCTAACGTCCGTGAAGTTATGAGAACACCTACGGGCGGATGTTTTGATATAAACCGCTAGGCTGGTGATCATCTATGCTGGTCACACATCCACATTTAAACTGTACATAAATAAAAATGACTCTCTTTATCTATTTACACTTGGATGCATGGTGTGGTCATGTGACCAGCTCCAGATCGGGATGAGAAATCGAAGCTAGCTCCAGCTAGGTATTCCAACTCAAACGTCGACCTGATATTAATGTTCTGATAATATACAGAATAATGTTCTTATTTCCTGATAAAAAAGAACCGAGTCTTCATTTGAACTGCAGTCCATGCGTATTCTGAAGAGGACGCCTCTGTTTGTAGCATGTGACTCAGGTGTAGCGTAAAACCAACAAGCTAATGATTCCATTTCCCATGCGCCATTCCTAATGCACATAAATCACCTGATTGATGAAGTGAGTGCGAATGTTAAACTAACAGCGCCGCTTACAAAGGAGCGCGGGGACCTAAAGCGGACCTGAATCTCCCCCGGGAGCTTTCTTTGAGTTAATTATAAACTACGCTCACATTCACGCCGTGGGCTAAACATTTGCAAAACCCAGCAGCCATGAGGGCTAATTAAAAAATATTCAAATGTACTTTCCTCAGATTTCTCATTTCCAAAGCTAAACGCTAGCTATGCCCTTGACGTCGTCCTCTTCAGAGACACGCTTCGGAATGGCAATTCTAACTACCAGCCTCATTAATATGGGCGAGCTGATTTGCGCTAATGAACAGACATTTCCTTTCTTGCTTGTGCGTTCGTAAATGTGCGAGTTTCCTGAAAGCGTTCTCAAGGCCAATTTCTAAGCTGACCCGCAGCTAATCCGCCTACACACAACGACTGTACGGGACAATCTGTATTTCAAATTAGAGTGAAAGGATGACTCACAGTGGCGCATTCAGGAGTTGATTGTTTTCTGATAACAGCATGTCCCAAAGTGTGTGTGTACATTTAATAATATACAGTAACACATCAGTGAAACAAAACAGTCATTCCCTCTTCAGAAAAC
The DNA here is from genome assembly GCA_030068235.1 of Notoglanidium macrostoma. Classification (NCBI taxonomy): domain Eukaryota; kingdom Metazoa; phylum Chordata; class Actinopteri; order Siluriformes; family Auchenoglanididae; genus Notoglanidium; species Notoglanidium macrostoma. Next base: position 20,738,593 of record JAQQZR010000003.1, on the reverse strand, counting down.
CATATCAACAATCCACCATACTGTGTCCCTGTGAATGGGCGGTTACCGTAGAAACCGCTGTCTTGTAACTCGCCCTGATCCGCTTTCCATTGATGCGAGACAATTTTATAACTGTAGGGTTATAGTTTTCACGATAGACAATGAAACACAATGTATTTACTCAGGGAAATTCTAAAGGAGACCACAAAACCCCAAGTCTATTCTATTTTCATTTAAAAAAATAAATCATTGGGCTAAAACGGTTGAATTAAAACTCTGATAGTAGCTGACAGGGTTAGGACCTGAGGGTTGCAGCGATTGTGGTGATCCTCAGCGGACGAGTGTTAACAGGGTCAGATTCTCCGTTCTGCCAAAGCTGATTTGTTAATGACGAGGAAATAAGAAATCTCTTTAGCGCACGAGGGAGCCAGGAGAGAGTTATGGGAAGTGAGTGTGGGATACGGCTTAAACTGTACACACAGGGCTCGGTGTAAAAGGGTCATTAAAAAAAAAAGAAAAAGAAATTGGATAATAAACAATTTGGATTACCGATATTAAATCGGATTACTTTTATCATTACCAGTGTTAGCGATGTTAAATTCTATCAGTAAAGTTTGGATTTGCAGAAGAGCCAATCAAGTAGAAATCAAGATTTTCCAGTCTAACCACATGGATAAAGATTGCGTTAACGCGAAACGCAAACCGATATTGAAGATGCATCTCATTCCCGCATTCTTTCAAATCAGGCAAATCTCAAGACAATCTCTAGTTTTCTCCTCATGACGTCTGATCCACTGACCAGCTGAACATTTTGTCACACGTAGACAGCCTTCTTCCTGTGGGGATTGAAGTGTCTGTGGCTAAATAGGAAATGAGCATCTCCACTGCGTTCCATTAGAAGAGCTTCTCCAGCGCCGAGAAGCCAAAGGGTCTCTACGACCGAGTGGGTTTTGGCATAACGCCATCAATCAAGACGTAGCCACGGCTAAATTAGTCATACAGCAAAGCAGAGAGAATATACCGAGGCAACGAACGTACTGATACTGCAAGATGTCCTTTTCCATGCACGTTAGTATAGGTCATACATATATGGATACGTCTGTAATGGGAAACATCATTATTACTTCTTTACTCAAAATGAAAGAACTAATAGAGCGGTTCCCTGAGTGATATGGTTGTCCCGTTAAGGGAAAGGAATCCACAAATTTTACTCAACAGGAAAAGAGAGAGAGAAAAAAAAAGAAATCAAACCCTGATTCATATTTTGGCTGGTGGGCAGGAGGCAGATGGGCTGCACATTAACATGAAGATGAGGCTGAGAATTCTCCACAGCATGGTGTCGATCAAACACTTTTCCAACTAGGGAGAGAACGACGCGAAGACGGCGAGGCCATTCCCAAAGGTAGGGAATTCCACAGCCAGTGGTATACGAATTGGCTTCTCGCCAGTACAGGGTTCGACTGTAGGAGCTTGGAGAGAACCCATCACAGGTGTAGTTGTAGATACACTATTCGGGTGTTTTCGCACTTCCGTCCGCACTCGGGAACGAGTCTCGGCTGGTTTGGCAGGCGGGGCGTGTAATCACAAGAAGAAGAATTCCTGCTGCTAACGGGTTGATCCGTTTCAGTGCTGAAGATCAGTGTTCTTTGGGTGCATGGCATAATCATGGTACAGGAAAACCTGCAGAAGTTCTGACATGAGATGATTTTTAAGCATGAAAGTTTGATTTGAAATATCATTAATCTCCCTGATCATAACAACCCTCTCGCCTCCATCACCAAACTCGAAACAGGAAGTAAGTGACAAGTTGAAGCCCACACATCGCATCCACACCTCACCAAACGTACCAAACTCTCAGGGGACGTGGTACAGAGTCTGGAAAAAAGAACGTTCTTCTGATGGAACCCTGAGAATTTTTCCTATCAATTAGAACCTTAATTATCTAACAAACCAATAACAGTGTAACTGAACTAATTAAAATGAGCTTTCATAGATCATAAGCATGGAACACTAGCATGATGCTGACTGGAAGTGTCTGAGATTATATTAGGCAAGGACTGAGGAACTTGAGCTTGATTTTGGTGCTGTGAAGAACAGAGGTACTTCCAGATTTTGGCAATACTTTGGGAATACTTTCACAGTTTTCTTTTTTTCCCAGGAAAATTTGATAACTGGACCTACTTTTGTGCCTCACGTAATGGCACGTGCCTCACGTAATGGCACTCTTAGCAGTCCTAGCTGGAATCAGCTAACTAACTAGCCTAGCTAGTGCTCTAGATTGGTTTGTGTTGTTTTTCAGTAAGGCAGGATTGGTGTAACTCTGATGGTTGTTTGCCTTCGATGAGATTTTGCAGGGAAAAAATGTGAAAAAACTTCCATGCGTACCATACATTTGAATACACGTGCATTATTTTGATCCATATTATTGCTGTAGGGGGGCGTGGCCATGCAAGTCACGTTTGATCATTAGTAGGTCACATGACTACAGTCTATACCTGTGCTAAGAACTCAATAACTTTTCTAAAATCCACAGTTTATACTTGGTTTTGAATTTAGCTTCAGTGGAAAGCGAGAGAAAAAAGCGAGCACTTCCTGGAATGTCTTTATTGTACAAGAAAAAAAAAAGTGCAAAACCTCTTTCCCCACAGGATCTAATGCAATCTTTTCCAAAATGTCAATTCAAATGAAATATATATTACTTGAGCTTTTCCTGCTGGTCATTTTATTGAAGCTAAAATACAGCATAATCTTTCCAGACGTGGATTCAGGCATGGCTCTGATAGAGCGAAATCTGAAACTGGATAAAAGAACGACGGGATAGGGTTGATTTATTGATCATAAATGAGCCTGATAACAGCTAACTCAAAAGAAAAATTGCTAGTTAAGTAATGAATAGTTTTTTAAAAGCGATAACGGAAAACTTTAACACGTACCATGACACGTTTCGAGCATGAAGAGGAATCACCATAACGACAGCCAAGTTGTTCCACATCAATATCTAGCTGACTAATAAATATGGACTCTGAGGGGAAATGCATTATTTTCTGCACAAACACAGGTATTATAATGCAACTTGTTTCCCAGATTTTTATGCACACATTTCTTTCAATCTCCTAAGCAGCAGCCTCTGCATATTCATGACACACGTATTTACCTGAACCCATGATATTTTCCATTTAGATTTCTGAGTCATGCACTTTCAGGATCTGCCGTGCATGTAATTGTAAATTGTGAAGCTGGTAGACGGGGGGAAAGGGGGAAGAAAAAAAAAAAAAGAAGATAATTTTCTCAACGTTATTTGGAAGCTGCCGAATGCTTTCTGTCTCTGATGGAATAAAACTCATCAGGCGAAGGAAATACCTGTCAGCACAAACGGAGATGCCAGATGGACTGCGTGACAGATTGAATGAATGAGCTTTCCTAATGGATCTCCTTAGTGTTTTCTCGGAGAGAGAGAAAAAGAGCGAGAGAGGACGGATTGGGGTGAGAGGTGAGGTGCCGTGAAGTTACGGTTAACGGTGATTATTTTCCTATAACAGCATGTCTGCTTTTGTAGCATGTGGCGCACCCCTGGGGGCGGGACATTCACACTCCAGAGAACATTTGATTGGACGGGCACTTTGGATAATGTTATAATAATAATAAAAATCATATAGTATAAGTCATCATTCAAGCTGACAGTTAACACGTTTATGTGTGTGGGTGGCGTCACCTCTGCCCTTAATTTATATTCTTTCATACATTTCTCAGTTGTTGGACTGCAGCCATATCATTTCCTCAGAAAAGAACGAATTCCAGACTGCAAGTGCCAGAAATGAGTGAATTATGACGATTATTAAAGCTAATGCCGTTACGGGAAGACCCGGACTTCCAGCGGAAGCGCCTGGTTTATTATCGTCAGAGTTTTACAACGCGGTGTTAAAATATTTAGCCGTTCTTAAGGTCTCCTTCTCAATCTTCTCATTCGGATGGCGGGCGATAATCTGGACGAGCTAACATGGCACTCCAGAGTGAAAGATTATATCTTCTCCAATCATTTTCTTTAGTTTACCTTGCCTGCAATTCGGAGACTTGTCCAGCTCTGTGGAAGAGCAAACAGAAGACCGACGGTTTTTATTATCTGAGGTTTACAAGCCACATAGAAGGAAATTCCTAAGGAAATAAACCTGATAGCATTGGGAAAGCATTTTATTGTAAGAAAATTTAAAAGTATTGCACACACATTTGATCAGAACCTTAGGATGTTATTTAGTTATTGATCTTAAAAGGCTACTATGTGGGATTCAAGCATTCGAATGCCCCTGCCTTACTAAACATGTATTAGAGCGTACGGTGGCCATCAGCAGCCCGTAACGTACTTCCAACTACTTACATTCACACTCCCTTCTTATTTCTGTGCTAAATAATGAGTACGAGCCTCCATTTCTCAGAATTTGGCTTCTCAAACTTGTTATCCAGCACCTGCAAACACTGTTTCCTCTTCCTTCTTCCTCCTCGTCTTCCTCTCTTCTTCTTTTTCGTCCTTCCGGTGCTTCCTTCCGGATTCACGCCTTGTAAAAACGTGAAACGCGGAAGCCGCTATCTAGAGCTTTGTCCTTTCCGGGACCTGCTCCCTATGTAGATATAAAGGGCTCATTCTAAGCTTATGAAAAAACAATACGGATTAATTATACACTAATGACAACATACTCATGAATATAATAGAATATAATATATAATATTATTATATATAATATAATAGAATATAATATAATATTCTATTTTAGCTAATAGATCCACCTAAATCCTACATAGTGGACCTTTAATTTAGTGGATCATATTATTTAGTAGCTACTAATTACAATGAAACCGATAGGCACTCGTTAAACTCTTAGGTGTCATAGTTTTTTTATTTTCTTTGTGTAGTTCCTTGTTTTTTGTTTTGATTCATTCTCTAGCTTCTTCGATGTTGACCTCTGCTAGTTCTTGGATTATGATCAAAACTTTTGCTCGTGTTTAGGTTGAGTGCCTTTCCAATGACCCTAGGCGTGGACTTACTGGATACTGCATATTTATATTTAAGTCTGGGATGATCAGCTATGGCATTAAACAAATAAGGTCGGATAGGCTACTACTACGATCCTGTATATGTAAGTAGGGAATAAAACACTGCATTCTAGAAAAATGATCAACAATGGAGTGGTGATGATGAGGAAGAGTCACTCTTACCACTCTAAGTAACAGCTCGCTTGTTACGTGAACATCCTGAAGTTCTTTCCCCATGGTGTTTCAAACCCCTACACTGCAGACTCCTTCTATAAACGTCATATAATAAACATCACCTTCTTTAATCTTTTCATTTGGAGCGTCTGCTGTATAAGTGCCTGTAAATGAGCTGTTACTATAGAAATGCTAACGTATAAGAGCGAGCGCGTTTCAAAGCCCACGTTCCCTTCTTAATTGAATTGATGTTGACCTTTTAGTAATAATTAAATAGAAGTCTATAGTGTTCTGGGACATCATGCTGGAATTAATTGAAACGTTGGATAAATAACGTGTGTGCGCGTGTTGTATTCACAACTGTGTTGATTGAAAATAAAAGAGTTTAATTACAGCTGTTAATGTGCACTTGTGCCGAGCACGCTCCTCATCATTTCCTTGTAGGGTTACAAATCGATGAGTGATTCAGCGCAGAAAGCTGAGTGTGTGTTGCGGTTATGACGATGTGCGAATCGCAGGTGATTTACATGCTGAGGTGACGTCCTGCCTCTCGGGGATCTGATTAGCCCATTAGGCTGTTTAATCAGAGTCTTCAGAGTTCTGCTGCTCCTAATGAGGAAGCGAAAGATCTCATGGGAACATCCATGAACAAATCAGAGTCAGGGGCTATGGGACTAAACACACGCTACATTAGCCTTTCATGCCTGGTTAGATATGCGGTTTTATGCTAAATCATCATGTAGGCAGATCATCAGAGTGAGGAACTCCTGTGAGGTGGTGTGGGGGATTCATACAGGTTTAATGTTTACAGTTCCAGTGAAGGGGAATTCCTAACGATACGAAACTAACACAAAGGCATTCTAGAGAATAGTATGCTTCAAACTTTGTCAACTTGGAGAAGAACCGCATATGGGTGCGATGGTCAGGGGGTGCACATACTTTTGCCCACATAGTATACATACATCCAAAGGCATTCTAGGCAATTGTGTGCTTCAAACTTAATGGCAAAAGTTTGAGGAAGAACCGCACGTGTGATAGTCAGGGGGTGCACATACTTTTGCCCATATAGTATACATACATCCAAAGGCATTCTAGGCAATTGTGTGCTTCAAACTTTGCGGCAACAATTTGAGGAAGAACCGCACATGGGTGTGATGGTCAGGGGTGCACATACTTTTGCCCATACTGTATATATGCATTCAACAATTCTTGAAAATTATTTTACATGTTTGTCATGTTTATACTTGTGTGTATTATACATTCAGAAGAAAACCGCAGCCCGGGCATGTCTCAGGAAAACAGAGATGTAATTCAAGGCATCTTTTTGGCGCACGTCTTTAAACCGCCCTCAAACGGTTTTACCTCTGAGACTGGGAGGCCGATCGATTTATCGTTTTTTGTCATCATTCCCTGGCTCAGTGCAAAAAAAGAGACAATTTTATGGCTGGAGATCAAAATGCCTGAGGATATAAAACCCTGAATGGAAACTCTGTTCCGCTTCAAGTCACAAAGAGGGGACAGAACAGTGGATTTGGCGCTTCGTTGGTCAGCGTGGTGGTGTTTCGTCCACCCTGTTAGTGCAGAAATCACCATCACGCCCACCAGCAAACTGATTACAGTAGAACTTAATGGAGCAGAAAGACACTGCCCATCGCCCCGAGAACACCATCCACGCAATGACACACGGTGGTGGTAGCATCACGTTGAGCGTTATGCAGACCATGCAGAAGGCTAGATATTTATTGTATCGCTGTCTGGCCTTGAAGTGAGGCTTGGGAGAAGCATACATTATCTAGAAGAGCATGAAGGCATATCTGAGGACTGGCTTAGCAGAAAAGCTCAGGAGAGGAAGAATTTGTTTCCTTTTTTTCTTTTTTTTTTTGGCGATCTGTGCCTGCCAGGCAAGCTGAACCTGTCACGCTGATTTATTATAACGCCAGGGAAAAGGGTGTCATATTTAGAGAAGTGCTGACAGAGAAGTGATGACAAAGCTGACAGAGTTTACCACCGTGTCATATTGTGTAATAAAACAAACAGCGTCATGAGGGGTGTCAGTAAAACCGGCTTGGGAACACGGCGCTGTCTTCGGGAGGATTTATGAGATCTCTTTTAGAATCCAAGGCCTCGCTTTGGAAAGAAAGAAAGCAACTCAATGTAGTTATAGAATGTCCAAATATCAGTCTTAGGCAAGTTTTCTATTTACCGCAGCCGGAAAACCAAATTACGTCCACGTATGACGGTAAGCCTAAATACGCAGGGGGAGTCAAGCCGGTGTTTAATAGGAAAATCTTTGCATGCTCTCTTTTTACACTCCAATAACTGATGTCTCCTCCCATAAATGGTAATAAAACATGAATTATTGCATGCTTTACCATAATCATTATCATAAAACTCGCTTCTGACTCTAAAAACTCAAGCACAAGCTCCCAAAAGTTTGTCTTTCTTGCGAGTAATCATCAACATTAAGTGTATTGATTGTAGACCTCTGCGGGATGGGTGCAGACACAAGGAGCGATAAATACTCTGTATTTTATTATAGCTACAAAATGGTGGCTGCAAAAATGTAAAGAACGTGCATGAGCCAATCTATAAACAGTGAAAAATTATGGACGGTTAATGGTAGTGCCGTTTGTACGACTCCCTTCATAATAAATTCAAGAACAGCTGTTTCGCTTTTGAGAATTCCTGCCGTTTTTCCATATTTATGAGATCCATTATGTAGAACAGCAGGTTTTACCCTGACACTACCCTGTGACAGGCTCAGCTCTTGAGACTTGAGTTCAGATAGGAGCAAAACTCTTCTCATAGGCGTCAATGTGAATCTTGGCCAGCTTGAAAACCTTGTCTAAAGTCATCCCGGGTCTCCTTGCTGCTGGCTTATTGCTAAAAATAAGCCCTGATACATATGTGTAAGTAGATGCAAATAATACGCTTTTGGCATTTCGAGTTATTGGAAGTGGGAATTTTTGAGATTTTGGGAAGGGATTTTGTCAATAAGAAAACCGACATTCTGAGTATAGAGAGATGCATTTTTATTACAGGGATATCTGACATAATTCACCATTATAGTCGAATAGAATTCCTTAAATGACTAAAATGTAGCCCAGGTGAAGCTTAATTGCTCAGATAAAAGTTAGAAAAGTGTCTTTTGCTAGCAGTTTTATCAGCGCTTTTGCAAATGAATTTGACCCAGGTCACTGATTTGTATTTATTTGCCTTATTTATCTTTAGAATAAATCGATGTTAGGTCCTCCGTGTAAAAACGCTCATCAAGCGTGTACTTGAATGAACATCAGTCAGAGCGAATCTTAACTCCCTCGGTGAGGACGAGCGTTAAAGAAATAAGGGGTGCAGGCAGAGCGATGAGCGAAGTGATTAAGCTTATTGCTCTGAACGAATTGCGGCAAAAGTTTCTTGATGTCAATTCTATTTTGGCTTCCTAAAGGAATGGGGATTTGTCAAAAACATCCTAGAATTTTCCTTGACATGACATCACGGACATGGTTCTTAGAGATCGGAGTAGAAACCGTGATCAGTAGCAAATTGGGAATCTTGTTCTCCTAAAACTGTAACGTTCACTGCTCATGAAGAAGTCTGCTGTTATCAGGTATCTACATTATGAGTACATAATGCTCATTTGTAACGCTGCTTGACCGCAGCAATGCGTCCTTTGTGCTTTATGAAGTCGTATACTGCCTGATGTATCGTGACCGTATATCTGCAGCGTGGATTAATGGGTGCGGGTATCATACTCCAAGGCTGAGACGGCTCTGAAGTGCCTCTGCGAATCTTACGACTCTCGAGTGCCCCACACGCACCAGCACATTAAACTAATGATGGAACCAGTCTCTGGAAGGATGAGCTTTCAGATGGAGAGCTCGATTTCGGTCTGCGCCGCTGAAGATCCCTCATAAATGGGATCAGTACCTCCTCATCCTCTCGAGCACTGACTTCTATTTTTTCTAATGAACTTGTTTGACCTTTTATTGATTTTCACCAGATCGTTAAAGAGCGATGCGTCTATTAATGTAGACTTTAGTTCCATTATTTTTATTATTATAATTAGAATAAACCTCTCTGTGATCTCCTGTTTATTTCGACTCTACATATCGTTGGGCGAGACCCTCGCAGCCACAATAAACACATTTGTTATTTGAGACATGAGCTCAGTTTCAGTCTGATTGCTCTGTAGAGAATCTGTCAGCTGGTGTTTGTGCTTCTTTTTCAGACACAGCTCAAAAGACAACTGGTATGAAAGGTTATTAATAGGATTGATGGGAAATATTATATACAATATACAGTTTTTATGGTTTTAACCATCTTTCTGTGTAGCTATTTGACTATTCCCCCAGGGCATGGGCATTGTCTACCTTCCTATTCTATAAAATACCCCAAATCTTTACCCCCAAAGGTGCAGTCATTGATTCTAATCCAATCCGCTGCTGGTACACAGCCTTGGTTCTGTAAATGTGGAAAGAAATAAGTGTCGCTCAGGCAACATTATTCCAGCCAATCAGCAACAGGGGGCATATTCTTCACATTATTCCAGCCAATCACAGGTCAGGTAGAAGGGTAGGGGAGAGATAGGGGGTGTCGTCTTTACTGTCATTGCCAACGCATGTCCATGAAATTTGGGCGTTGGGGAACCCCGAATAGAGGTGTGTATTTGTTTTGCTGTCGAGTTCTGCAATCGTTCCCCAGAATTGATGGCTTTCAGAATTGTATCCAGTGCAGAATTATAATTCTTGCCACCAAATAAAGCTGCAAGCCAACATCACCCTTACAACTTATATATTAGACTTTGCAGGAAGCAATTTGTGTAACTCTTCAGGCAAATCGGTCCAAAAATTTACAATCACGTACCAATTACGGCCATAATTACCGCTCTTTTTCGTTGGTGCTGCCACCGAATCCTCCATCGTCCATCATAGATCTTGTGCCATACAAAAAGTGTTGCCTTAAACCTTCTGCTAACAAGATAATTAGCACCACAGCCTGCTGCCCATGGAGATTCTCCTCACAAACACGCATCATGTGGTCTGCATTATTTCCAGATCTGTTCATAATGATTACAGTGAGCTCTGTAGAGTTTACACGCCGTAATTAACTCCTGGCCCAGGGTGAGTTGTTGTTGTTGTTGTTGTATCTGATCCTCTGATTCAGTATGCTGAGGAATAAAGGGGATGACTTTCAATCAAGATACATCTTAAATCACAAAATAATACACGACCCTGATTGATCTTACTTGTGCGCTTTCATGATAAATAGATTTTACATGCAGATGAAAAGCAAGATAGAGCCGTATACGTATTGGATTCTTTGATGCACCCTTGATTACATTTTCAAGTAATGGAAACCCAAACCAAATACGCTATATGAATAAAAGGACACGGACACCTGACTATGCGCTTGTTGAACATGTCGTTCCAGATTTATTTTCCCCTTTGCTGTTATAATAACCTCTACTCAAGTCACCTGATTATCTTTAGTAAGCACTTGTCAGGTGATGGATCCGGGACCGTTAGGCGTGAGGCAGGAATACAATCTGGATGGGACATCAATGCGTCAGAGAGAAAATCCAGTCAGCTGTATTTAAATGAACTTAAGCGGACATCTTTATATTAAAGCGAGGTGACCTAAATGGTTTATCTCCATAAAATTGGGTTGGAAGAAATGGGACAGGACTCTTAAGGCTTCACAAAGTCCGTGCTATGGCAGGGGGTCTCAGTAGGTGGCAACACATGCACCATTTTTGGCCAAAGTGGGTTGAGAAATACCACTGCGGCCAAGATTTAGAATTCCGCAAATCCGAGAAGAAGAAAAGGTATGAATGCTTACCACGTCCCCGATCTCAAAGGTAACTCGTCATTAAAATTGAGTCGCGTACATATCTACGAATATGAAATACTTCAGACCATGATTAGCAGCAGTACATACGAGCTCTCAAGTATCCGAAGAACCGTTAAAGAACCTGCACGCGAATCAGCATGCTGCAGGACTTGAAGCAGACCTAACCTCTTGACTTTGTTGGTTCTCAAACGCTGCGCTGTTTTCCTGTTCTATTTAATCTGAGTAATACCTTGTTCTCTGACACGTAATGACCTTTAAGGCGGAAACGCTGCAGAGAGGCTGACATTATGTAGGTGGAATCATATTATTAATTTCACTAGCTTTGGGTAAATATTCTCCTTCTCGGTGGAACCGTGACCTTCTGCAGTATTATCAACATCTACAACTATAGAAAAAAACCATACACTTTTACATCATATTCCTAAGATTCATACAAAATGCACATACGCTTTTTTTAGACACGTTGCATGTTATATTTGATACAATGTTCACGTTAATGCAGATTTACACACTTTCTCATGATTCTTTTTTGTAGATTCTTTTCAATTGAGTCCACCACATGAATTATAGTAATTCACATGATAATAATATACACAATTCAGTTCATTTTTCACATACATTTTTCACAATTTATTTATTTTCATGTCAATTTTTCAAACGTGATTCTTTTTTTTTTTTTTTACACTCGATTCATTTGTGTTTCACACGTTGATTTTTCACATTATTCATTTAATTTCACTAATCTTTCACAATTTATTTATTTTCACATGATTTTTTTTTCAAATGTGAGTGCCTTTTTTTTTTTTTTACACTCGATTCATTTCTTTTTACAAGTGAATTTTTCACATTCATTTCATTTCATGTAAATTTTTCCCAAGATTCATTTTTCATTTGATTTTTTTTCAAATGTGATTGCATTTTTTTACACGATTCACTTGTTTTCAAACGATTTATTTATTTCCACGTGATTTATTTATTTTCACATATTATTTCTTCAAATGTAGTGCATTGTTGTTTTTTTTTCATGGGTGTTTTTATCCCCAAAATGATTCATTTTATTTTTGTGTATGATTTTTCTCACATTTTTCATTTTTCTATGACTAATATATTTCCAACTGTTCTGCATAACATGATGAAATGTGCATCCTAATGCTAGTAATAATAAAGCTTCAGCTAATAAACTAGAAACTGGTTACGTTAAATCTGCGGACTCGCTGATGACTTGCGAGACGACGGACCCGATTAGACGTGTACGTCGACGTGTCTTTTACTGCTGTGTTTGAAAGCATTAACGTGAACAGGTCTGTACGAAGCACGAGTGTGTGCTGAGAGGCGCACGTTCACATTTCAGGCTGATCCAGCAAAGTGGATGTTATTTATGTTGGCTTGCTCCATTACTGAACGCAGTGGCTGGAGATACACATCATAAATGTCAGAGCTTCCATCTGCTCTCGAAAATATCTGCACAGCTTCATCATTCAGCGCACAATATAAAGGTGGCTTTTTTTTTTTCTTCTTTTTTTTGAGCACACAATTTATGGTACGTATTTTGCTTTAATGCAGAAGAGGCACCACAGAGAGTGCTGTTTCTTTTTATTACAGTAAAAATGGTCCTCCTTCTCGTTTCACAACTATATTATGATGTGTGAGTGTTTCTCTTTGTCTCTTAATGCAGGTCCTAACAGTTTGTTTTGGGTTTTATAGAAATGCCGCATGTAGTTTTGAAATGACAAGCTGCACTCTCAAACCTATTTTTCGATCCATAATAGCCGTGGCTGCTAAAATGCTGACACGGCCTGGACTTTGGCAAACATATACACAGTTGAGGTCAGAAGTTTACATACAGTCATCATGGATGTGAATGTGATGGGCTTGGGAGAAGCATACATTATCTAGATGAACATAAAGACATGTGAATGTGACAACAAGAAAAACAAAAACAAGAATGTGGTGCACAAGTTTAAATTTATTTCGGGTTTTCGGGAGATCAACACAGGGTCAAAATTACACAGAAACCCACCTAGATTATTAATTCACTGGGGCGGAAAGTTCCAAAATGTCTTGCCAAGCTCAAGGCCTCTTAACTTCCTGTTAGTGCTCATGATTGACTGCAGCTGGTAGCTTTTCTGTGCACAACATAAAAAGGGTTTCTTTGACAAGTACAAGTTAACGGGAGGTTCAGCAAGGTCTGGAAGAGAAGACCCAAACGGTCACCCTCAGCTGAGAGGAAACAGGTTCAGATGGTCAGGAGCAACCCAGGAACCATCGAGGCACAGGCCTGCCATGAACTGGAAGCTTCTGGAACACTGCCTACAGTCAAGTGAGATTTACATCACCAAGGACTGAGAGGCTGCCGTCCAAGAAAGAAGCTCCTGCAGCAAACTTTCAAGCTCGACTGAAGTTTGCAGCTGAGCACATGGACGAAGAAAAAGCCTTCTGTAGGAGAAGGTCAACTGAGAGAAAGATTGAGTTGTTTGACCAGAGGAACGCTGTAAAAACTGTTAAGCATGGTGGTGGTGGTAGCATCACGCTCTGGGGCTGTTTTGCTTCAAACCATCAGACGGTTGAAACTTGGAGATCTATAATATGTACTGTATGTATATAGATGATGCATTGTTCCTGGTTCTGTTTGAACTGTTTGATAGCTACACTGTAAGTGCAGAGATATGGAGGTGAAAGAGGGCTGAAGTAGAAGTAGCTGCTGGAGAAAAAAATCATAATATGGTGTCATTTTGCCCTATTATTCATGAACATATTATTTTAATCTTGTGTTACTGCCATAAATGTCTTTAGAATATGGAAATAGAATATAAATGGTTTTTAAAAATAAAAGCTCAATAACCCTAAACCATGCTTTGGGAAATATTTATAGGTTGTAAGTAGAAAATGTTACATGTAGGATACCTTTAAGAAACTTTAACATGTAACCATTTTCTTTTCTCTATGCTCGTCAATATTCTGAGCATCTACAGTATCTATTCGAGAGAGAAAGCATCAATCCAGAACCTTATTCTTAAAGCAGTTGGTTAAGTTTTTAGAATGCCTTTAGAAACCCTCCATTAACTTATTTCTAATAACTACAGAGTACTGTAAGGAAAAGGATACGAACTCGAACAGTTCTGTATGTTCTTCTATTGGCAAACTTTGATATAATTTCATAACAATTACCTACTGTAATTTCTACGACTCTGCTGTGAGAAGGCATTATTCTTCCTCATGAAAAGGGAATTGCTCTACAAGCCGACAGAATGGAAATCCATCTTCTAACACGTTCACTTCTTCAATCTCAGCTGAGGAAAAAAAATGGAATCATTTTGTCTTATTTCTTTCTTCTTCTTTTTTTTTGGCCTAAGGGCATCAGTTTTCTTCTCCCACATAAATCTGAAAAGACTTTGATGACTAGATAATTTCTGTCCAAAAGAAATAATCACCGGCAATGATGCGAAGGTCCTAAAACAGCGAATGAATGTGGAACGTGAAGTGAGCTCATTTCACAGATGAAAAACTCTCTATAAGAAGTTGCGGCTGATAAATAATTTGTTAAACCATCCTAACTTGATGTATCGAGCATGAATAACCTCGTAAATATCGCATTACTGCCATTACTATTCATATGATGATGACTCATTAGATTATAGCTGCCGATGAATTTGAGCTCCATCTGCAAATCTTTCAATTTCTTTCAGCATCTTTATGGAGAACAATCGTATTCAGAGTTTTCTTTATCGTAGACTTTTCTGCGTCGGGAGGATATTGCAGTGATCCTTTTCAGGAAAATTATTTTCCTCATTCACGAGTAAATAAAGGCACATCTGGACTTCCAGAAGCTTGGATTTGAGAAGGCCTTATTAGTTAAGTATGGAACGTAGAATTCCTTTAGGAAGTAAAGAATGCCTAACCATAATCTATAATCTTAGTATCTTACAGCACCGGGGCGAAAAGGCTCAACCTAGAACCCTGAAGTGTTCTTTGGTTCGTCTCATTGAGAGACCTTGTAGGTTCTATGTAGAAAAGGTTTTAGAATAGTTTGCATTCGAATTCACCAGACCACTCATTCTCTTCTGCCATGCAGGCTCCAGAATCTTTTGATTAAATAATGAAGTGCAAGAAATTCACTCGCATTAGGAGAACGAGAGGTCTTGACATTAATTAATAAACCCAGTAGGATATGCTGGTCAAGTGCGCATTAGTCCAGGACATGAAAATAAAAGAAGTTCAACGGGCAGAGTTCTGTTTTCAGTTGTAAAATTTACATGAAGGCGTTCGAGTTTTAGTAATTCTACTGGGACTGTATGGATTATTGATGAGATTGAATATGCGTACCTTATTTGGAATTTGAATAACGGCTGATATTTGTCGGCTATATATTTATCAAATTTTCACTGATATCAGTGGCCGATATTTATCTGTAGTGTCGCTTCAGATTTGCGCTGGCTGAACGTTTTGTTTGGTTATTTGACAATGACAACAGCAGCTGCAGATCCAAGGAAGATCCAGTAGCTGGTACCCATAACAGCCGTTGGCTGGACATTCCTCTCTTTACGCACGACGTAAGAGCGCAGAGGTCGCTGCGTAGTTTGTTTTCGAATCAAAAAAACTCCAAAACAGTTCAGTCATTCTTGGTAATGAAGATCTCTTTGTTTCCCTGGCACAAAACGGGAATAAATAAAAATAAATGACAAAAATGTCGGTATCGCTATAGGTTATCGGCCAAATTGTTATTTTAAATATGTATATCGGTCCAGAATTTTAGTGTCGCTGTATCCAATATAGACAAGTTTTTTTTTTTGTTTTGTTTTGTTCTTTTTTCTTTTCTTTTTTTTCTTGCCAAACCTTACCAGAATGATTCACAGGGTGTGTGGTTGAATTGGTATGTTGGCGTATTGGTGTATGTGTGGTTGGGGTTGAGATCCTTTTGCGACAAATAAACTAATTTCATTCATTATTTTTGCTCAAGGCCCCAGTACCATGATCCACACTCACAACCTTCTGATTTCTGGTTGAAATGACAATAAAAGCCACTTGACTTGACTTGACTTGACAAAACTACTAACTAACTGTGGAACCGTACACACATCTGCATGAGAAAGGTTTTGAACCGGAGTGACGTAGCCGAGATTGAGGAACTGTCACACTCTTTATTCTGACTCTTGTTTCTTTCTCTCTCCACAGGTAAGTGTGCAGATCATGAACCTGAGAGCCAACCTGATCCATGGTGGACATACGGCTCATGAGTGCTTCTGCAGAAATGCAGTAAGATTAACCTGAACTCTTTCTTGTGCTCCTTTTTCCCTGTCTATCTCCATCAGTCTTCTCATTTTGCCTTGCAAGAGAGCAATTATACATAATTATGGGTTATTAGATTGAGCTCTTGAGTGGAAAATCAGCTTCAAGAATCAATTTCCATGAAAAGTAGGATATTTAGTTTTGCACGATTTAATTTTTTTTGTGTGTGTTCTGTATATTCAGCAGTCAGGCATTCGATTTTGATCTTGAGCACTTTCCGAGTCTTCCTAACTGACACCTACTCAATATAATAGCTCTGTTCCAGTGAACAGGGTGACACGATCTAGGACGGTAACTAATACAAATGCATCGACGTCTTACCCGAGAACCCGTGTCCATTCCCTTTCCGCAGCCATACCTGTGAAAGTAGGAGGAGCTCTGTGGAGCTTGTGCTCTCAAAATTGACTAAAACAGATATATCTTATTTAAAGAGAATGTCACTTGTCTATCTTGCAATCACTAAGCAAGACATTGGGGTGCCAATACTTTAAAAACGAAACAAACTCGGTTTTAAAATGCGCCTTGAGCATTCAGGTCACAAATGGACCGCCGAGACACGTCGCCGTTTACACCTGTGTTTATCACGCGTCTCCAAGGTGTCCAGCTGACGCTTTTGTCTTGGAGGTCGTTTACGCTTGTATTTAGCGCTGTCCAGTTGTGATCAGATCTCCCACGACGCATTTTAAAACCAAGTGTAAACGGGGTCAAAAAGACAAATGAAACTCTTATGAGATGATGAAAAAAAATCTTTCTGGACCTCTTCAGCCAAGGATTTTTAGTACATTCATAAATAAATATAGTTAAATGATATTAACGAAACACTTTTGTCCAATGTCGAACACACACTGATCGATTTCATCTCAGCAAACTCAAAACATTCTCCAAAGCGAAGCCGCCACAGCAGGAAATGAGATTCAAGACAAAGCATTGCTAATGTGAAATGAGGGGAAAGGGGTGGGGCTTACACCGGAGAGAACAAGACACATACATGACTGTCAGTCATTCCAGATTGATATGTGGATTGGCTCGTTTGTTTTGATTAGGCCAGAAAAAAAGAAAATCAGTGTTTTTTGTGTGATACATTGTAGCAGGA
This sequence comes from Notoglanidium macrostoma, assembly GCA_030068235.1. Taxonomy (NCBI): domain Eukaryota; kingdom Metazoa; phylum Chordata; class Actinopteri; order Siluriformes; family Auchenoglanididae; genus Notoglanidium; species Notoglanidium macrostoma. The sequence continues at coordinate 20,721,186 of JAQQZR010000003.1, read as the reverse complement.
CTCCTATGTTAAAATGTAGAGCTCTTACGCAAAAATATTCACATATTGCATTGGTGCATGTGTGATTTCTTTATGAAATACCAGTGTTTCTCAAAGTGTGTGCGGTGGCCCCCTGGAGGCCCATGAAGGTACTGCAGGTGGGCCACGAGAGGCCATTTGCAATAGTTTTTTACAAAAACCAATTGTACTGTCACGAAGAGCACTTCCAATTGTTTTGATTCCTGTATTGTCATGTGATTGGTTTACGTTCTATGTGTCCTGATCACATGATGTATCTGCCTTGTATACTTATATCAACCTATTTGTGATCCGGAAGCTATCTTATATCACAAATAATTTTTTTTTAATCTGTCAATATTTATCACTTGTTTACTCCATGCTGGAATCCAGCATATACACGCTTCAGTCTTTTGGTTCATGCCTTGGCATTCGTCTGTGCTTTGGCTGTCCTCCATCTTCATCACTGGTGTAGAAATGTAGGACACGGTATTCAGTAAAGCCTCCTTTAATACACAGCAGGTTGTATGAAGCCCTTGTAGAGAAAACACAGCTGCAAGGATATGAAATTGCTTTCTGCTTGATTGAAATACATTATAGCAGCAGGGGTGGAAGGATATTCCGAGTGTGCGATTTAACAGGTATAGCATTTGGATACAAAATCCACCTGTTCTATTAATACAAGGGGTGGATTAACAGCGTGTTGAGTCTTTCGAACGAATCAGGTGGTCCGACCAACACGGACTCTTAAAAATCTCTTAAAAATCATTTTAACGCTGAATCTAATTAAAGAAAATGATTGGACTCAACTAATGGAATCTATCCGTTTCTAAAAACACTGCAATGTCAGACTGATTTGCTTGGTGCTAATTATGAAGAGCAAAGAAAAAAGCATCTGAAATTTTTTATTTTTTTTTTTTTAGACAGAACGGCCATGAAGTCGTTTGTGTGAAATGTTTTTTCCTTACATATTCATAAAACACAGATAAGACATGTTCAGTACGCGTACATTTTCTCTACGTGATGTTGACGTTAAATCCCGAAATGAAGCGAACGGGAACAAAAGTTCGCCGAGAGACGTGAAAGCGTATAATTAACCTCGGATACCAGAATGACCTTTTTAATTAGCGTGGCGTTTGAGAGGAGCCTCTAAAGAGAATTTGTCCTTATCAGAGTCTCTGAGATCGACTGTTACGGCTTTGTTTCTTCACGGAGAGGACGTCCCGATTAAAATGCTTATCTGTGGATTCCGTGTGCGTGTGTGTGAAGCGTGATCTTCAAGCACTTTACGTTAGTCATCAAGTTGCTAGTTGGGAAACTTTTTTATCCACTGGTCAGAAATATGGTGTCGATCATCTCGTGTCTACAAATTGAGTCGATTCGGAGTCACTTCGTCACTAACTTGTTTTTTCCGATGTGGTGGGATTGTTGTGTTCTCAGCTAGCTTAACACCCAGCACACACCAGGGTGTCGTTCAGACGGATTAAATGCTGTACATGAGTAAGCACACTATGGAAAGTGATTTCTAGAGACACAAAGATCTTTTAATCCATCCATCTATTTCTCAGCAATCTTTGATGAAGATTTTGCACATCGGAATCCAGGAAACGTGCACCGCTAAAGGTCTGCCAGGAGCGCCGCATTGGCAAATGTGTAATTATGCTGAAATAAAAAAAAAATTAATAATTCACGTTCTTTGTCTTATCAGGCAGCTTCAAGCTAATGAGAAAATTTGGCAGAAACGCAGTAGAGGGAAATGTTTCACTTATTCGTGAGGGAGATGATCTGAAGGCTGTGCTCACAAGTGACATAGCATCTCCAGCATGGATGTCTACAGACGCATAGCAAATGACAGTGCTAACGATGGTGTTCCTCAAGGCTCGCTACATTATGCATGACGAACACGCTGCTCCTTGGCAATACCGGACAGCACAGTCTTCAGTTCGCCGATCTACAAATCTGACCCGTCAGACAGACCCTCTCCTCCCACTAGGCTTAAACGGATGACTGGTTTAATGACCCGAATGACTGACGCTCAGAAATTAAGTCCCCATCCATCCAAAAGAAAATAAACGCACTCTCCCTGTTTACAGCTCGGGTCAAAAGGCTGGCCGTTACTCTTGACTCCTGGACAGCTTTCTTTCATCGTAAGATTATTTATTTCGCCGTGTAGCAAAGAGTCCGGGACGATGTTTTTGCGGTGCATGCAGAGCTCACAGCTGCTGGTCCGTGATCGGATTCCCAGACCACATCCTGAGAAGATGATAAATGGTAAAAAAGCTTTACAAAGCACTGACACTAGAGACTCCTTCCATACCAACTCCTTATAGGCCTGTTGCTATAGAAACAATAACGTGCTAAGCGTGCATTAAAATTAACCCCTGATTTGTCTGAGCTGCTGGTTAATTCGGACCGAATGGAATCCAGAACTCGACAGCGCCGTGGTGTAGAGTGGCAGGTGGAATGCAATTATAGTCCAAGCAGACGAGTCTACGTGATACACTGTAGGCTGAAGGACAATCTGAGAGAATAGAGCTGTTTTCTCAGGAACGCGTGTATTTATTTTAACATACTCTTCAACCTTGAAACGTAATCTCCTCCTCTTACCGCCCTCAAACAAAAAAAAAAAAAAAGGAAAGAAAAAGACTCGCTCCAGGTGATGTGATCTCCATAATAAAACATCATGACAGATGTGGATTGAAAGTGTAACAGGATCATTCCGGGAATACCAATGCCCTGAAATGTCAGGATGTTCCTTCACAGCATTAAAAACAGCTTTAAAGGTGATGCATAGTTTAAGGAACGAGTAAATGGCATTCTCAATAAGGCTGATACCATCTTTCCAGCTAGTTCTAGAAACTGACAGGGATATTTTCTTATTTTCTGGTTCACAAGCGCCATCAGTATTCTGCTCAAACCCGTCCCGCTTCGTCGATGGGTTTTTGTCTGTATTTGTCGCTCTCTTGTCCGTGCTAAATTCCCATTCACGTGTTTGAAAGGCTGCTTAGCATTCCACCGCGTGAAGCTGCGGCGGAATTGACTGGCGTTCAAAGCCATTAGACGTCTCCAGCTGAAATCAGACGCTGATGGAGGATGGCTCTGGAGGCTGAGGAAGAATTTTCACTCAAGGAGGTTTCACGGGGTATTTTGTCCTGTTGAAGTCTCAATTCTGATTAGTCAGGAGGGTTGGGTTCAATTTTCTACAATACGACGTTTCCTGTAAAGAGATATTTATTTAGCATTTATTGAATTTTTACTTTATTAAAATATTTTATCAGTTAATTTACTTCTTGTAGATTATATTTGGAAAACTATTAAAAAAGAAATAGTATAATTATAAAATAACTGAATAAATAACTTATTCATTAGGAAAAAATGAAACAAAAGAAATCATTTGCATTTTTGTGCAAAAATATCTCCGTTAACTTAACGAGAAAAGTGACTAAAAGTACACAATTATTGGCATCCCTTAGTGAAAAGGTTTAGAAAAAATCCAGAGGAGCATACACAAGAGAGGGCCTGGCATCTGGAGAGATTCTGTAAAGAAGAATGGTCTCAGATGCCCTGCTCTGGATTGTCCATCCTTATAAAATTTTATAGAAGACTCAGTTTCATTGGCAAAGGGAGCTGGTACAAAGTATAACACGCAGGGGTACTACTAATCTGTACAAGGGGTGCCAATAGTTGTGGAGGGCACGTACAGCCAAATAACAGACGGACTGGAATTCTACACAATTTTGTACTAAACAGTTCCTGGTATTTGAATTCCCTGATTATCTTGCTCGATTAATCTCTCCGCTCGTCCATTCTCTTCTCTTATCTCTGATAATAGCGAAGGTCGCGTCGCCGTTTCAGCTAAGAGGAGGAGTAATTACCGCTGGGTCCTGCTGCTCCGCTCAGAGACTTTTCACATCAAGTGTGTTAGCCAAAGCCTCATGGATCTCAGAGTCCTGACCCCAGCGTCTAAGGGTTCCCACTAGACATATTGTCCGTTTTAAATATAGAACAGTACTGAGGGTAAGCAGTGACAGGGCAGAGCTCTCTGACCAGGAAGCGAGAACCAAACCGTGTTCTCTAGAGCATGCAGTCTGAATGTGCCGAGATTACAGTGAAAAAAATGAATACGTGCGTAAACTTGATTCAGCACTGATTATGATCCATAAACGATTTCACTACCATCACCATGGGAATAATAAAGTCTTATAATTGAACACAAACTGTGTGAATGTAATAAAATAACATGGAACCTGTTTAGGAAGCTAAACACCTTTAGTTCTCGAAAAACTATTTCAGAACCCTTTCCAAGTAGAGACTTTTTCTCACTCTCCAAAGAACATTTAAAAGCATATATATATATGGTGTATACAGAACCATTTTAAATAATGTTCTAATTTCCAAGTAGAACCCTCTTTTAGGAAGATAAATACATTGCACTATCTAAGAACCCCTTTTCCAAAAAAATGTATGTAGAACCCTACAACGGAACAGTTTGCTTTTTCCAAGAAGGTTCCAATTAGAACCCATTTAGTTCATACGTCCAAGAACATATAGCGATCCAGGGACCCTTTTTTTTCTTCCTAAGAGCACCTGTAGGACCCTAAAACAGATGATTTCCCATTTCCTAGTTTGAAGAAGAGCCCCTTGGAGGAAGCTAAGAACTTTCAACTATCTAAAGAACTCCCTGAAGAACCCATGGTTTTTCCTAAGTGTATGTAGAACCACTTATTTCAAAGAGGCACCAAATAACACCATTTTAGAAAGCAAAGAACCTTTAATTATCCAAAAAAAAAAAGCCTGAAAACCTTGAACACCAAAATCACATTAAAGTTCCTTTTAAAGAGCTAAGAAACTTTAACCGCTTTAAACTGAAAAATAGAAAATAGAGAATGTTCCAAGTTCTAACTAGATTCACTTTTAAGAAATCAAGAACCTTTATTCATCTAAAGGGCTACAAGTAGTTAGTTAAACAGAACGCGGAATGCCGTAATCGGCCAATCAGAATCGAGTATTCGAATGAGCCTTGTAATAACATGAAAATAATCAATACAAAAAATAAAGTTACTGATAAAACCTGAACCAGGACAATCCAAAGTGTGTTATTCCAAAGTATGTCACATGTTTTATATCTTTAGTTACATCGGACGTTCTGAAACTGGAGACTCAGTTCAAAAAGAAATCTCACCGTATTATCAAATGTGTAATGATTTGTTAGATAGCAGCACTTTTTTAATCCGTAAACATAAAACAGCTGGTCTGATTGTCGATATTAGAAACCAAATTCTGACCAATCAGATTTGAGAACTTAACTTGCGTTTCAAGAAGAAAGAAATAAGAGTTTGTACCTTTTCCATTGCTGCACTGTATATCCGTTCCTCACCATGGCAGATAATGGGCTAGAGTGTAAGAACTGTCTCTCTCTCGGTCTGGCGCTCTGTCTCTCTCTCTTTGTTTATTCTCACTGTTTGTGTCTGTGTCTCTCTAAATGACACATATAAAAAGCCCATCTTTCTCCCACAGAGTGCAGAGTAAATGTGATGATGTAATTTTATCCTCAGCCATTGTTTTATACACAACAGGACGTGACACGCTTTTACACACTGTCTATTTAACAGCGGCTCAATCTGCGTGTTTGTGTTTTTTCTTTTTCTTTTTTTTTTTATCCAGTGTGGGCGTTTGTTGGTGCAGATTTAACGTTTGTTACGTCTTTGTACACAGCGCAGCGTGACATTGTGTGAACAAAGGAGCTGTTTATTTAGCTGTCACTGAAATTTTGATTGTTCTCTCTTTTGGGATGGAAATGAGACACAATATTTGTTTTAATTAAGTTTTGGTTTTGGTTTTTAATTGAAGTACACTTCCGTGAACCTGCCACGCCCTCACTGCATACAGTGCGATGACGTTCAGCTGCCATTTTAAAATGTATACTCATGCCATAACTACGGTTTCATTTTAATTTGGAAACATTAAAGGGGGCATATTATGAATTATTTCAGTTTCTTTCGGGCTGCCTGTTTCAGAAAATAGGTGCTTCAGATTTAGCCCCCCTTTCTATGTCACAAGGGGAGCTGATTAGAATAATACCACCCCGCATTTGAGAATCTCCACTCACAGCTTGAGAAACATCACGAATATTCATGAGGAAAGTGCTACCTGATTGGCTGGCGGAAGAGGGGGGTGGGGGGAGCAGTGGCTCGTTATCATTTAAAGGAACAGGCACTCAAAGCGACCGTTCTGAACGGGGCTGTTAAGACAGGGTGAGAAGGAGCTGTGGTGCTTAATCACTACGGTATTTGGGCCAAAGCATGCCATAGACATTTTATTAAGACTTAAGGAACTGTGTCAACTTGTAGAAACAGGGTATAACATGTCTCCTTTAAGTGAGTTAAAAATCGATTAGATAAAACAGTTCTTTTTTTTTTTTGTGAGACTCAGAAAACTGCTTTATTAATAAAACTAATGACTTACAGTACACCAAGGATCACTTAGCCATAATGTTCAGCATCACTAAACTATAAACAGGTTTATTAACTCGTGTTTATACCATAACAAGTGCTGATTCGTTTTCTGAAGAATGAACCACATGGTTATATTAGGCAGTTTATATTCCTGCTCTGTTCTTGTTTCTATAGTAACAATGAACTTTGAACGCTTCACATAATCTAAAAAAACAATAATTTTTTTTTTAATGTATTGTTATTTACCCAAAGAAAAATGTGCAGTTGTTGATACGGTGAGAAGATGTTTATTTACCATTTATGGAAGGGGTCTCCAGAGTCAGCACTTTGTAACATCAGTAACAGATGATTTTAGACTTTAAGGTGAATGTAATAGCTTAACTGCAATTTTATTTTGTCTTAATATCTTCAATAGAGAGAAAGACGTTGAGGGATCTTGCTTCACAGACATTCCACAACATCAAATCTAAATATCTAGAATACCAGCTTGTTATTACAGATATTAATAATCAGCAGTCTAACATAACACCAATAAACCACCAAGAACATCTTAATTAAGGCAATAACTCATTTTGCTCACCATGGACCCACTTTTACTCAGAGATGGAATAAATAATGTTAATTACTTTGCTAAGTTGATTGGTTTAAAAAGAAAAACACAAGCATCATTTAACTAACTCATGTGTTACTGTGTTACATGTGTTACTCATGTGTTAATGTTCTGTAAAATAGTGAGGTAAATAACATTATTTAATGGAACAAAAACCATGAAAGGACACATTAGTTAACGAAATCTTTCTTTAAATAATGTTCCTTGTTAAGATTCTGCTACAAGTTCCTTGTTAAGATTTCTGGGGTCAAATGCGATGTGAAGGTGACATTTTAATGAAGGGAGATTCGTGCCACTGAAGCTTTTACTCTCTGAGGAGCTGATTATATTTGGAAAATAACTTGCTGCAGTGATTTAATGTCTGTATCATAGGATGAACAAACTGGTGCAATTATATATCAGTCATGAGAGTATTTAGGGAGTATGAGACGATCAAGACGACATGAATTAAAGAAATTTTAAATCTTCTTAAAGTGCAAAAATTCTGGGCAGCTTTTACGATGATATTAATTCCTGACTTAACGGCAAATATTTCTGGGATATTGATATCTACAGAGACAGAATGTTTAGTTTTGTTCATTTACAAAATGGAGTAATTTTGTTAACTCCTGCCAAGAACCGCTATTACTTTATAAGAATATAATACTTTATAAGTTTACTGGAGGAACCAAGAACAAAACCAAAAAAGAGCTCCTGGTCTGTCTTTCCTCTTGTGTTTAAAATGTCCTTTGGTTCGTTTTCGTCTTAGTGAAAGATTGAAAGGTTATACGACAGACGTTTTACTTTTCAAGGCCTGTAGAACCCTACAACATCAGCGTTCCCTTTTAAAGAGGGTTCTGAGTTCCATGGTCATCCCCTTTAAAGAAGCCAAGAGCTTTTACAACTAAGAGTGCCTGTAATTCGAAAGGCTCTTTTTTTCGAAGAAGGCTTCAGGTAGAACCCCTTTAGAAAGCCAACAACATTGAACTACCCGGAGAACCTTTAAATAATCAAACATTCCTAAGGGCGACTTTTTGTTCTGAGAGTATCCGTACAACCCTAAAATAGAAAGGGTTTGTTTTTTCCCGATAAAACCTTTGACTCTCTGAAAACCATGGAAGAATCACCTTTTTTTCTAATAATGCATCTAGAATCATACAACAGGAAGGTTGCTTTTTAGAGGAAATGCCTTTTAGAAAGTGAAGCACATTAAAGGAACCCTTAAGGAACACGTTTTTCTAAGAAGATATGTTGAACCCTAGAAAAAGAGATCCAAGTAGAGGCTTTTTAGAAAGCTAAGAATATTGAGTTATTAAAATTATTATTATTATTATTATTATTATTATTATTATGTATGATGGACCAGCAAAAACCAAAGTGCTCAGTTTTCGGATATTTCCTCTTATTGGATTTTAGGTTTTTCTTTTTCTTTCTTTCTTTCTTCCTTTCTTTCTTTTTTTTCGCACATTTTATGCACAGAAGTCTGCATGTGGTCATGGCGAGTTGTTCCACCACGCATTTTTTTCCAAACTGAATAATCAGAGTGGCTGGAACATGACGAGATAATTACAGCACTCTTCAGCAGTTGCTCTGGACAGTTACACCTCGTACTGTAAAAGGTCAGCCTGTCTGTGTAGGCAGTTAAATGTGAGGATAGGGAATCTTATTTTACACCAGAAGCAATAAACATGCAGTTTCTGTGATGGTAGAGTTCCATTTATGCTACTATCTAATGTTAACCAGTGGAGCTGGACACAGATATTGTGGATAAAGTGACAGTTTATTCTATTTCTGCAGTTGGCCGTATGAGTGTCGTGCCTGCAGACAAAGGGCACATTTTAAAGCACCTTCACTTCTGACAAATAAGCCCTTACAGCAGGGTCAAATAGTTCATTTTATCAAAAACCAACAGGATGAGATTTAACCAGGTCAGGATAAACTCTTTTTCTCTCATGATATGACTGTATATCTGTTAAATGAAGTTGAGATTGGTTTTATTAACAATTGGACTAGTTTATTAAACATTGGACTGGTTTATTAACCAATGGACTGGTTTATTAACTACTGGACCGGTTTAGTACCCAATGGACTGGTTGATTTACCAATGGACTGGTTTATTTGTCATTGTACTAGTTTAGCACTCATTGGACTGGTTTATTACCCATTAGACTAGTTTATTAACCGTTGGACTGGTTTAGTACCCATTCTTCTAGTTTTGTACCCATTAGACTAGTGTATTAACCATTGGACTGGTTCAGTACCCATTGTACTGGTTTAGTAACCATTAGACTGGTCAAGTACCCACTGGACTAGTTTATTAACCATTGGACTGGTTTATTAAACATTGGACTGGTTACGTACCCACTGCACTAGTTTATTAACCATTGGACTGGTTTATTAAACATTGGACTGGTTACGTACCCACTGCACTAGTTTATTAA
>JAQQZR010000003.1:20689708-20701676 GCA_030068235.1 Notoglanidium macrostoma | reverse complement strand
CTGGTTGGTTGGCCAGCAGCTGCTTATCTGTCTGGAACTTGAAGTCCCACAGGATCTTAGCTCTGTTGTTCTCAACCGCTTTCGGTAGTGTCTCCCATCGGGCTTGGGAACTTCTAGCCCATAATTGGCGCAGATGTTTCTGTACACTATCCCTGCCACTTGGTTATGCCTTTCAGAGTATGCTGTTCCAGCTTGCATCTTGCACCCAGCTACTATGTGCTGGACAGTCTCAGGGGCATCTTTGCACAGCCTGCACCTTTGGTCCTGCCTACTGTGGTAGACCCCTGCCGCTACAGATCTGGTGCTTAGGGCCTGTTCTTGTGCTGCCATGATCATGATCAGGATTTCCTGATGTCAGCCACTTCCTCTATCTGCCGGTGGTATATTCCATGGAGGGACTTGGTCTTCCACAATGCTTTCTCTTCCTCCTCACCATCCTCTGTCTTCTGCTGCCTGAGGCACTTTTTCATCAGTTCATCCTGGGGGGCCATTTTTTTTATGTATTCACAGATGTTCCTTGATTCAGTCTAGATAGTGGCTCTGACACTCACTAATCCTTGCCCACCTTCTGTCCGTTGTTCATAGGGTCTCCGCAAGCTGGGCTTCGAAAGGAACCCTTCGTGCATCATGAGGAGTTTTCATTTATTGGCATCAGCAGCATCTATTTCCTCCTGTGGCCAGTTCACTATTCCAGCAGGGTATCTGATGGTCGGTAGGGCGTCATGTTGATGGCTTGGATCTTATTCCTACAATTTATCTGGCTTCTGAGCACCTGTCTGAACCTCTGGAGATATTTGGCTGCGGCTGATCCTCTTGTAACCTCATCCTGATTCCCATTGGCCTGTAGGATCCCAAGGTACTTGTAGAGGTCATGTATATCTGCTATTTTACCCTCTGGTAACTCCACTCTCTCAGTCCTAATCATCTCCTCTCTCTTAGCCACCATGCTTCCGCATTTATCCAGTCTAAATGACATCCCTATGTCCTCGCTGTAGATTCTGGTGAGGTGGATCAGTGAGTCGATGTCTTGCTTACTCTTAACATACTGTAGAGCTTGATGTCATCCATGTACAGCAGGTGGCTGATGGTGTGTGTGTATATATTATATATATATAAAATTGTGTATGTGTGTGTGTGCTTGTGCATGGATATTAAGGAGAGTTTGAACAAACAGCTCTGTGTGTGTGTGTGTGTGTGTGCACGTGAGTGTTTGTATCAGCATGTGTGTGAGTGCGCGTGTTTGTGCATCACCAGCCCTCATTAAGGGCAGCACTTTTGGCTGGTTGGTTGGCAAGGGCGACCGTATCCAAACGGTCTCTCTGTGTGGCGTTGCCATAGTAACACGCGTGCCTCTGTCAAATCAGCAGTGGAAAGAAACAGAGACAGAGAGATACAGAAAGAGAGAGCGTGAAAGAGAGAGGAATCAGATAAGACACCAGTCCATTCATACAGCCAGTCTTGAATTAATTTACTCTCAATAACACAAACACACACTCCCACACACCTAACACACACTCCCACAAGTCTAACACACATTAATTCCCAAGATTGAACACTCTCTGACACAGCACCACCTGCTAGAGAAATAGTCAATGACCATGTCACACACACACACACACACACACACACACACACACACACACACACACACACACACACACACACACACACACACACTATCAAATTCCCTCTTTGTTTATACACCAAATTACAGCACAACAGTGTTTTATTACATGCATAGTCACATCTCTATGCATAAGGACACAGGAAGTCATTATTTTCACAGGAAATAAGGTGAACCATGTTATAAAAACAAGTAAACCATCAAACCATAATGCAATGGTGAACATTTCAAAAGCCGAGTTGAAATCAGTCATCAGTTGTTAAACAGAGGGATGTGTTCTTTTTCCTCTGTGCTTAATAGGACGTATAAAAGCACAAAATTATTATAAGAAATTTTATCGCTATATGCATGAATAGTATTCTGCCTCATTTGTAAGTCACTTTGGGTAAAAGCTTCTGCCAAATGAATAAATGTAACGGTGAAAGCAGAGCATTATGAGTAATGACATTTCACTTGCAATCAAATGTACGTTTGTACACTGCACTCTTCCACTACTTCCACTGTCATGCAGAAGAGAACAGGTTCCGCTGATTTCTTCTCTAGTGGTTTAGGGATCTGTACTTGTTCTGGTTCTGAGCTCATGAACCTATGCTGTGCACGACTCTACATCTGCGGCCCAAAAGTATAATCCATCAGTTTGAGTAGAATATTTATAGAACATGCAAGTACACAGGAACTTGTAACCTAATAATCGATATTATAGTGGAGAGTAAAGCATTCAGGAGACTGCAAGAGCAAAAGGACCAGGCGAGATTGAGTGAAGATAGTCTTTCAGATGTCGAGCCAAGATCGAGTCCAAATGACAGTAAGCCTGAGTCAGTATTGAGAGTGAAAACCATCAAAAGCCTTTACTTCGCTATCCAGTCTTCTAGCAGGAGGAATTACTTCTTGTCAAACTTTGTTCATGTGAAAAGAAAAGTTAACACAATCATTATTTTACAAACTCTTTGTAAGACCAAGACCATACTTAGAGACCAGCGCTCAGGACAGACACAAGTCCAAGTACAAAGTCCTACTATCAGAGTGATAAGTAATTATCCGCATTCTTCTGAGTGTTTACCTGCCATGTGTACATAGAGTTAATATAGAGAAAGAGCAAGCTGGTAACAGGAGCATTATACAGGCATCATATTCACTTGTGATTTGACCAATAGCCTGATAGAAAACTGCTAAAAAGAGCTTTTCACTAGCTTTCAAACAACTCCAGAATCATGTCTCTGCTTCTACGGTGCCTGAGAAAGAGGAGGCAGAATGTGGGCATTTTAGCCACCTTTGGAGCTCTATTTAGGGCTAAAAGGGCTGGTGCTGCCACAGGCTCGTTATATTTCATTCGATCATTTTCCAGGTCAATTCGTTTACTCAGCAGATCAAACCGATCACCTCATCCTAAATGTTTGTGATTTAGTACTCAGCAATAGCTACCACTACAAGTTCTAGTTTGAAGTTGTTATAATGCATATAGTCACATATAGATTTAAAAATGCTGTCTATTCTACACTGGCATGTGTAATCAGTTCTCATTTTGAACCTCATATTGATTTTATAACAGACAAATGTGGAAATGTGGTTTCTCCCTATTTTAATTAAATTTTCCACAAGAAACAGTTTGAAAAGATGCGGTGGCTTCGCGTTAGTGGTATGTCATGTGACAGAGGGCAGCTAGCTCACTACCATGTATATAATTGCATATTGTTGCTGAATTGCTATTATTGTTTTTAAAAAAATCACCACATCCACAAACCACACCACAAATAGTGACACTGAGAATTTGGAGCCAGCCAAAAGCATTGGCTCCAGAAGAACTGGCCCCCTTGGTAAAGATGAATTTAAGAACGTCATGAGAAGAATCTAACCTTTAATTAAAAACTGTACATTTATTCCAAGGAAATAATAATAATAAAAGGTGCGAAAATTATTGTCACCCCTTTTAGCGTTTTTCTATTTATATTTTTTTGAGTGTTTAGGAAGTCTACAGTGGTCTTCCATGACTTCCTGTTTCACCGTGGTGCAAATATAATGTGATACAGAGGTGAAATTCATATTCATGCATGAAATGGGGTAGGCTACATTAGTACATGCTAAAGAACTAAGCGTTGACCTTCATAAATCAGCCAAAGCCAATAAAAAATGATAAGGTTAATAGGCTTTAACTCATTTTAATTGAATTACGTTAAAAGGGATGTGGCAGCAAAACGCATAAAGGAAGGAGTCTGTCAGGAAAAACATTCTGGGATGGTTTTGCATTAACCTGTCCATCCACTAGATGGGGATGTTTTATAAAGTGAAAGCACTTGTGCGATTCCTCACTGCAGGCTGATTTCAGCATCTTAACACAGACGCATGTCATCACACACCCTCCATCTCTGTACCCGCTCGAAATCGCTACCCATGAATAACTCCAGTCTTTCTTTATTACCTGCCCAGGGCCTCGTCACAACTCATATGCATAGATATTAAAATGGCTGTTGACGTTCACATCAGTCTGTTTCCATTTTTTCCCTCCCCTTTCCTAGTTATTTATTTATTTATTTATTTTGTTCAGAGTTGCTCCAAGCAGATGCCTCGCTTGGAGGGAGGTTTCATCGCATCGATGCGAAAGTTGATATGAAGAATAGCTTGTCACATACTTTGTCACTGTTTCCGTAGGCGGTAAGATGGCGCTCGTCAATATGCCTCAGCCTTGGGCTTATACTTCACTTTTCTCTGGTGTGTGTTGAATTTATTTTCAATAATATCAGAAGCTAGGCAAAGTGCTATCCTGTATTGTACTAGGACTATTGGTTTTATATTTGTCGCATGTCATGTCATGACTTAAAATCCGTAAGAATGTGTCCAAGCGTATGAGGTTACATAATGATTACCCATTTGTTCACAGCCTTTTTTGTTTGTTTGTTTGTTTGTTTGTTCTGTTTTTTTTGTCCACCAAATGCTGTTCAAATCACTATTCTATAGTCACTAGTAGGCATTTCATATTGGACATCATTCATTCTGTATGGATAGATGTCATGAATTTCTTTAGTAAGACATCATTTTTAAAATATATCGATTGAATTAATTAAATGGATTATTAAATACAAACAATTAAATGATAGTAATTAATAAACACATTTTAAGGAGAAGAAGACTACATTGTAAAATTATTGTGATACAATAAAAAAATCCCAGATGTTTGTTTGTTTGGAAAAACGTGTGTGTGTGTGTGTGTGTGTATGGACGTGCTCTACATGTGACAGTAAATTGAACTGAATTATAAAGGCTGGTCTTTAATGAAAAGGATATATAAGAGAGCAATAAAGAAAGAGAATTAAAATGGTCATAAAAGTTAATTAAATACTGTTCACACGACAGAGGATCTAGACAAAAAGTGAACCAGTTTCGCAACATGCTTAATTTGCTAATATTGACTCCAGCTGATGATTTTTTTTTTTCTCCTATGTAGTTCCTAATGGACATATCCCTGATGACTGTAGCTGTAATTATAACCGAGGGCAGTTCTGCCACATGTTCATTGAGGGAGGGGGTGAAAAGTTTTGCAACCAACAAGTATTTGTTTGTTTGTTTCACCATTCTGTCACAATAATAAAAATAAATTAAAATGTTATTTTTGTAAATAGTGTGTACAAACAAATACAAGGTAAAATGTCCATTTTACAATGTAGAAAAGCATAAGGGGGTGAAAACTTTAGCAAAAATGACTGAATATAAAACAAGAAAACTGGATGACCTCTTCTCTTTCTCTTGGCATGTACATTACTTTATCTCTTCTTAAGGGGATTGCTTTACTTCAGACTTTGGTTTGACGTGAATGAATTTCCTGGTTTCCTTCTTTCATCAGTGTGATGCAGCCACACTGAAATGCAGGCACTGTCCAATCACAGCCCTAACTATAATTGGGGGTGTGGCTATAAACAGAGAAAGCATTTTTCCACATAAAGGAATGCACTACACAGGCTCATAGTGTCTTCATGCCTATTACGCTTTTCAGAATTATTACCAAAACATTATTAAAACATTATCACAGGTAAAAAGGTTTACAGCTCACAGCTGGTGCTAGAAGTTATAGTATCAAAGTTTTCACTTTCATAGATGTTGTATCTTTCATGAGCACTCACCTGTCATTCGGTGCCATGTATCATTCTGTACCGGTTAGCAATATTACGAGATTGTATACGCTCTTATTTGCTTGTCGAGAAAAAAATGGAAAATTTTTGATGATTCCAGCGTAATAATTAAGCAAGGAAATGGAACTGAAGAGTAACAAATGTAATCACTGTAATTATCACCCAGATGGTTGCAGCCCATGTTGAGATTCTGAGATGTGACTTCCACTCGAGGCATTCCATGTATGTCTTTTATTACCGTAATTGATGAGCAAGCATAGATTCTAACGCAGAGCATCTGCACATTAGCGTGTAAACACCAAGGTGTAAACAGCCGGTTAGTCAAAATGGGACAGACTGCAACATTCTGCAAACAAAAGGATCGAAATGATCCATTCTTCCTTAAGGTATGTGGAGAAGAATGTAAACAGCCATTATATGCATCCATACATTTATTCATTTGGATATTTTTCATGCAATGGGACAAGGTTGAACCTTAACCACTTGCCCATAGGGTTAGCTTAGCTTATACCTACTTCTGTTAGCTATTTTACTAGCAATAGCAGTGAATATTATATACATTTCTGAATGACTGACTCTCTGAAATCCTGTCAGGCTAGTTGATGTTAGCTAACCTGCTACTTTTAGCAGATACGATTATAAACGTTTATATATGGTGTAAAAATCCTGTCATGTTAGCTTGCTGGATTCTAAAAAGGACTAGAAGTCCTGGGAAAAATTACCTCAGGCTAGCACGTGTTAGCTAGTTTTAGCAGATACGATTATAAACATTTATATATGGTGTAAAAATCCTGTCATGTTAGCTTGCTGGATTCTAAAAAGGACTAGAAGTCCTGGGAAAAATTACCTCAGGCTAGCACGTGTTAGCTAGTTTTAGCAGATACAATTGTAAACATTTATATATGGTGTAAAAATCCTGTCATGTTAGCTTGATGGATTCTAAAAAGGACTAGAAGTCCTGGGAAAAATTACCTCAGGCTAGCACGTGTTAGCTAGTTTTAGCACATACAATTATGAACCGAATAGGCTATATGATGTAAAAATCCTGTCAGGTTAGTTCATATTTGTTTGCTAACTAGTGTTAGCTGGAAAGATTTTCAATTATCAATTAAACAGGTGTATCAAAGACAAAACTATGGCAAAAGTCCAAAACAGTAATCCAAAAAAACAGGTCAACAAAGAGCATGAACAATAGTGTAGCGTAATCTGCAAACAGATTAACACTTTGGGAACAAAGGGAAAGAAACAAGGGAACTTAAATAGCATGAATCTGACTACAACTAAACTCAAAACAGGTGCAAACAATTAATAATCAGGGGTCTGTGAACGGGGAAGTGCAGTAGGGTGCTGGGAGTTTGCAGTCCTCGGCGGACATGTTTGGAGGCCGCTGAGAATGCTGGGAAACAGAGTTTGTGGAGTGCTGAGACATGTAGACAGGTGGCAGAGGTAACATGACATCAAAAGTCTTCTCGGGTTAGCTCATGTTAGCTAGCCGGCTAGTTTTTCAGAAATTTCTGAATATTACGCCCTCTCAGAAAGCCTGCCTGAAGCTCCTGTGAGAAATCCTGTCAGGTTAGCTCAAGTAAGTGAGTGCAAAGCAGTGATGGTTCTGAATGATAAATAAGAAAAATCCTGTCAGAAATTGTTTCAGGTTAGCTCATGTTAGCTAACTGGCAAGCTTAAGGAGTTAAGATTATCAATTATGAAAGGTAGATAATCTTTTTTTTTTTTTCATTAATCTGAAAAAAATGTACATTTATTAATATTATAGAACCCGTATTATGGTGCTTTGATGAAGCTTTTATGATTTCACATTCTATGATTGACACACAAGACAAGAGGAATTATAGAGCGCAGGGATATTAGGGATGTTATAATAATTAGAATACTTAATATATTAAAATAATAATCCAATTTCCCTCCAGGGTGATGGTAATGAGAAGATTATGCAACTCATAAAGTTTATTACGACGGATATGAACTGTGCTAAAGGTCAGAATAACTGATGCACAACTTTGCGCTGTAGAAGCGTATAGAACTAAATCATTAAAACACACACACACACACACACACACACACACACACACACACACACAATGCCATTGACTTCCTATGGTCAATATTTATGGATTCTCAGGATGAAGATGAAGTAGATGTTGTGAGTTGCACAGGGTTGAGAGAATAAGCGAATCAGTTCATCCCATTATTGACGTATCTCATTTACTTTTATCATTTTAAATATCCTTTATTGATATTACCTGATCGTTTGTTTTGTTTCTTAAGCAATTAAAATTAATTAATTAACGGAATTAAAGGGATTCATTAACTTCTTCTTAGATACGCATTCCCATAAAATTATACCGCAGTGTAGTAACAAAGTACAGTTATAGACACACTTTATACTTCTCCTTATAAGGATATAAAAGTTTCATAGCTGTAATCAAATATCAAAACAAATAAGCCAAAGAAGGTCTACATATTTATTTATTTATATATATATACACAGCTTAAAAAGGAACAACACAAGCAAATTAGCTGATTCTTGTTGTATCCAGAGTGACAAGACTAAAATGCCTAAAGTTCATTTTGAGGCCTAGCCATCGCCGACAGATTAACGATTTATGAACTATCCTTCGGGAAAGTCACACCAAACTGCTGGATCCCTCTTAAGATCTATAATTCAAGTGGTTTATGAGCGTCCTTGTCGTACATGGAGATGATGGAGAGGCAAACTGGATGGATGATGAAATCCATCACCGGTTTATGTTTCCGATGTGAGGGATGAAACTATTAGATAAAGGTGAAATCGGGTACATCGGCAGTCTGATGCTGTTGTTGGAATAAAACAGTGGGTTATTATCTGCCATAACTTTAATAGGGTTGAATTCCATTTTTTTTTGTTGTTTTTTTTAATCTGACATTTTAATGCATGTGCTTTATTTGTTGGATTTATTTCTCGAACCAAGGTTTACAGTTTTAGTGCTGGACTACTTCATTTTAAACTTGGATTAACTGATTGATTAAAACCTTAACCTCGGATTAAAACAGTCTGAAAAACACCAATGTGGCTTATGATCAAAATGTAAGCTTTAAAATGAAAATGTGACTCAGCGTTTAAAGTAACTGTCAAGTGAGGTTCGACTTTAAAAACAGGATTAAATAAGTTTTAATGCATTCCTGATTATATTAATTATCCACTATTAAATGCTTCGCAGGGATACTCAGTTATCAAAGACTTATTTATAATATAAATTTAAATCCTAATGCAGTATGGATAGTTGCATAAGATTGCTTAGTGAAGCCATGTACTTGTGAAAATCTCTTATTTTCTCATGGCTAGATTGAGGCTGGAGTATTCTTGCAGCTCAGCAACACACATTATATTTCCAGCTCTCTAATTAATCAGAGCGATGGTAAGCAGAATTGCCTCGGGCGTTCTAATGAGGAAGAAGTTCCTCATTTCACTTCGTTATAAATGGGATCTTTTGAAACTTCAGGCAAATTGCCAGAATGGTGAGATCGCACTGTGCGGTTCTCAGCTCTGTTTGAACAAATCTGACGTTTTAAATGACTTCCGTTACAAAATAGTTACACCACCTCACTTTCCGAATGATTTTGTAAGAAAAATGCATCTTATACTACTGCATAAGAAGGGAAATCGAGGCTTGAAGAGAACTAAAGCTAAGGTTTAGCATAATCCTCCGAGATCCAATCCAAACAAGAAGGAGTCTCTATTCATCTGTCAATCAAAAAATGAATCTACTTCTTGCACTAGCATTCAGGCTTAGTTTTGAAGCACAGCTTTAAAGGGAACACTTGAAATTGTATTTGTTTGAATTTTAATTAGCTTATTCGTGATTGTACCTTTAACCAAAGAAATAAATATTGGATTCAAGCATGTTAAAACAGCAAGCTAAGTTTTACAGAGAAAATTGGCTAGTCAACATGGCTAATGAGTAACGCAAGACATTGGTCATTCCCATAAAAAAAAAAATAAAAAAAAAAATCAGGTCATAACTTGAATACGGTTTTCACCAAAACAATGCAGAAATCCACTAATTAATTTTGTAACCTTAAGGTGCTGATTTAACTAGAGCAGTGGTTACAAACAGTCCTTAATCCAAAGTCCAAATAGAAAGCAAAGTCAGAGTCAACAAACAGGCAAGGGTCAGGCGATGTACAAACAGAAAAGGAAAGTAGAAGCAAGATCAAAATTTACAGTAATTTCCTGCCATCGGAGTAACCGGTAAAATACTGTAAGTAACTATATAGCATACAGTATATGGTCCTTGATTGGATATGTGTCCGATTCGTACCCACAATCTATTTATTGGTGCAAAAACAGCAAAAGCTAGCCGAACTCTCTGCCATCCTCCAGGGCAATACGCGATGCATACATTAGCTAATAGCGCATCCATTTTGTCAAATTTAATGCCACGAGTCTCACAAATATGACCTTTTTTTGTTGTTATTGATCACGCAGATGACTCACGAGGAAATATATCAATGTGAGCACGTCTGACGTTTTGGAGGAAAGACATGTTTACACTACAGTTAGATCCAGATCACTTGTAATTATGAATGTGAACCGTCAAGATCCAAATCCAATGGGAGCAAAATGGAACTGAACAATGAGGCTTGTAATGTGAACATTTTCTTTTTTCAAAGGCTTTATGAGGAGAATGCAGATGCACATGTTTTTCTGATATACATTATCCACTCCATAATCCCCCTTCCCCAATCTTTGCAATATATCTTCTAATAGAAATGGTTCTATACATCCTAGACACACTGTCTGCACTTTATTAGATTTAATCCTGATTATTTGCTATAAAACTAAATCACGGCAGCTGTGGAGTATTTTTAACCTAGCGCAATTCTATTCTCAGCCCCTCCCCCGAGGCAAGGGCAGCCTGATTCCTGCCCCAGTGGGCCTCTATTGGCGCTTGTTGCAGTTCCCATTATTCGACCTCTCTCTATGGATGAACCGCAACTGAAAGCAATTAAATAAAAAGTTTTCCCACACACACACACACGAAATGTGTTTCTATAGCACTTACTTCATTGGTTGCTGTCCACAAATAATCTTACTATTGCAAGTACTTCCCTATTGAATCATTCAAGAGAAATTCTTCTGGAAGTTGCTGTGGATAAGGTCATGAGTTAAATGCTGAATAAGTTAGGATGTATATTTTGGCATCGGTTGTTCTAATCCCGTGATAAGGTATGTTTCCTTTTTTGCACGCAGGTGATCAAGCGAGGATATTTTCTTGACACAGTTTTGACGAAGCGTGCTCATTGTCCTGCCCTTCCCTCGTCCCTGCAAGACAAAATGAATTATGCAAATGCCAAACGAAAATGAGGCTCTTTATGGAAATGGTGCAATCTTAATTATTAGTCGTGGATACATGGGGGTATCTCTGCTGAGAAAAATCGCTGCTGATTTGTCATTTTCATAATTCTACATGCTAATGAAGAGCCAGTAAATTATAATAGAAGCAGGGAGGACTTGATGGCTTCACTCCGATACAGCGAGGATAAATAGACCATGGAACAAGGTCGTGGTGGGCCATGTTGAAATAATCACACTCTTATTAATCTCAGCCAATTTAAATATTTCATCATTAGCCTACTTGTTTGTGATTATGAATATTTTTTTCCATTATTTTTCCTTTCTGTCTCTTATGATTGTTGTTTTCTGCCTTCTGTCTTTGTAACTTGGCACTGTTGAAAATGAGGGCTTGCCCTCCGTGGGCTTTTAGACTCAGATAAATGAAAAGAATAAAAAGTGCTATTTACGTTGCTTTGCTGGCTTGCGAGATGTTTTCAAGGTGAAACTCAAGCATGGCAAAATGCCGTCACTCTGAGTGCAAGAAAGAGGATTTAGAACCTCATAAGTGAGGCAGAATCCCAACTTATAGCTGCGTATTTAATGGCTTAATGCGTAGTTCACAAACATAATGAATACAGTTTTACCCAAAATGGACACATTGGGTCAGAATTTAGAGCTTTGTTTTCCGTTTCAGTACCACCGTTTCAGGGAGGCTGATTATTTTAATTATTATAATACATTTTATTAAGGTTTGATGATCATTTGTTCCCATACAACAGTACATTCATCTGTTGAATTCCTTAGCCATTATTCTAGTTATTCAATTCAATTCAATTCAATTTTATTTGTATAGCGCTTTTAACAACAGACATTGTCTCAAAGCAGCTTCAC
>JAQQZR010000003.1:20668693-20689608 GCA_030068235.1 Notoglanidium macrostoma | reverse complement strand
AGAGAGGGAGAGAGAAGAGAAAAAGCAGATTGTTAGGTATGGTCATGGTCACCTAACATTAAGGAACAGAGTATATTGTTATAATAAAGTCAGAGTTATAAATGACTAATTGACCTGTTCAAGGGTTATTTTTATATGAAGTGTTGATTGACACTTTTTCACACCATAGTGTGGTGCACAAACAGGAAGCAGGAAATAAACATGTAATCAGGCTTGGGGCGTAACGGAATACATGGAATGGCGTTACGTAATTAGGATACAAACCAAAAGTAACTGTATTCCGTTATAGTTACAGAAAAAAAAGCTGTAATCAGATTACATTTAGTAAAAATTATTATTTACAGGATTACAATTTTAAAATGCATAAGAGCTGCAACAATTAATCAACAAAATCAATAAAAATCAATAATAAAAATAATTGCCAATAATTTCATTGTTAGTCGAACCGCGTTATGAAACACTGCACACGTGCTGCGTCAATTCATAAAACCACATTTGAGTGAAATGGAGGGGCAGAAACATCAGTCGGACTTTCTCTACGGTATGAAACTCTTTACAGTACACTACCCTGCTGGCCTCATGACATAACTTGTGTTTTAATGTGAGAAAAATGTTTAAAATTGGGTTTAAATATAATCATTTGTTTGTGGGAATGTGAGTTGAGCCGTGATGTTCCTGCTTGAATTGTCCAGAACAGCTTTGTTTTGTGAGGCAGCAAGTAGTGAATCAATTAGCTTAAAAAAGTAAAGAGTTAAACTAGCCTATTTTTTCCGATCGTGCTTTCGATTCACAAGTCGATCCCAAAAAGAGTCGATTCACTGATCCGGGGCATTGAAAACTGAGAGCCAAATGCAAATCTTTGGATTCGATTCCACACACTTCGCCTTGTGAGTGCGCACAGCAAGCAAAATGAACTTACCATGGGAGAGTTTCAGTGAGAGAAACAGGCAGCGGATATTTATTTTATCATTATT
Source organism: Notoglanidium macrostoma (assembly GCA_030068235.1). NCBI lineage: Eukaryota > Metazoa > Chordata > Actinopteri > Siluriformes > Auchenoglanididae > Notoglanidium > Notoglanidium macrostoma. Next base: position 20,688,634 of record JAQQZR010000003.1, on the reverse strand, counting down.
TAGAATTTGTCTGTTTGAAATTTGAACAGATCATGGCTTGAAATACAGACACACAGCTGCAAAAAGTGTGGCAAGTGATTAAAAAAGTGCTAACAGTAACCGCTGTAGGCTACATACCGTCACCTTGAGTTAGTCTGAGTGTTTATTCAGTACCATTCATATATAATGCTTATACTGAATGAGGAACAACATTCACATGAGCACTTGATAATATTCTCATGCTGTGACAGATTATCTGATAAATGTCACTAATGCTGTAATTAGTGAACTGATATTTAATTAAGCCTAGTTAAGAAAAAGTTCTGTAGTAGTGCTGATTAAATTGCTGTAAAAAATATTTGAAATTAATCATTTGTATATATTTGTAAAAACTAAAACTAATTGAATCAAGGAAATATAATTCAATTAACACTCTACAATAAACAAATAAAAAGATAATCAAAAATAAAATGACTAGTTGCAGCCCTAAATAAAGAACAATATATTTCAATGCACATGTACACACAACACTTCCTGAGTCTCACATCACTGCTCTGGTCTCGAGTGAAATCAGAGCTAATCTTACAGTCACCAAGTCATTATCATGGCCTCTGGTGAGAAAATGTGTTCACTGGGAAGAAATTTCACCATTATTTTGTCTTTAAATCAGAAAAGGGGAACATCATCACAGTACAGTGCAAGTTCTGCCTTCCAGCTGAGAAAATGCCGTCATCATCCTCATATTTGGTATTGAGGGAATCCAAAAGTAACGGAAAGTCGTTAGTTACATTACATGAATTATGTGTTAATTAGGTTAAGTTACTGACTACATTTGTTGGCAGGTAATTAGTAACTGTATCGGAATACATTTTTAAAGTAACCCTCCCAACCCTGAATGTAATGACCTCATGGCACAGTCTCTTCCTGTCAGCACTCACGCTTTCTTTTTTTCTGTGTTGGTTATTTCCTTCTCTTTCCCGCTCTTTCTCATCTTCGCATCTTTTCATGGCAGAGGCAGCTTACCCTCTCCACACTAGGAAGAGTGAAACGCCTGTTCCTGTCAGCTGCCTTTCAAATCCCACCAGCTTCAGGAATCAGAAAGAAATAGGGAAGGGAAAAAACATCTACACTCTCCCTTTTTCAATCTGCAGCATATTATTTTTCCCCCTAGACTCAATCCACTTTTGACATTAGGGGGCTGAAAGCTGATGGAGAAAATGATGGCTCGCTGTTGGTTGGGGACAAGTGGGAGTCATTAGCACTTTGGTCCTGGTCAAGGACTGGAGGACAAGATCTCAGAAAGAGGACGCGAGAGAACGGAGGAGAAAGGTTACAGGAATGAGAAAGGATTGAGAGTGAAAGAAATTGGATCATGTGTTTACCATCCGCAAAGCAGGCAGTCAACAACGGGGGAAACTCACAAAATCGGTTGCTGTCATAATTTCACAACTTTTAAAATAAGAGGTCGACCTTATTAAAGCGAGGGATTGATTTTATGTTATTTATTTTCTACAATGAATAAATTAAAGCATTAGCCCTGGCGAACATGCAAGTAAAACTGAGAGACCATTTCTGCTAACAGACTAGCACTAGCATGTGTGACCTCGATAATAAGTCATTTTAAGCCATTTACAAATAGTCTATATTGAATAGTCAATTATTTGAACTGTTTTCTAAATGCCCAAAACATTATACACACTGTTTACCACTGCTGTTATTAAAAATACTAGAATCTACAATTATACATCAGTATGCATTTTAATATTCAACTTAACTATTTTGTGACTTTGCTAATGCCTAGTAGACACTAGATGACTTTCATAATCTCAGAATTGCTGTATTAAATGACTTGTATCACTTGCGTTCTGGTGGTTTGTGGCATAGTGGTGTGCGCACTACATGGGCGATCACAGTCAAGGCTCATACATTGCACCAACTTTCGCCTGGAGAGAGAGATATGCCCAAGTGAAACAGTGGCAGAACAAAAAGTTAAAAATAAGTGGGTTTTTTTTTTTGTTGCTGTTGTTGTAGGTTTTTATTTATTTATTTATTTATTTTGAAGTAACTCATTTGCCAAGTAACCTGATCTGTGTAGGAATAAAGTTGCAAAAGCTATGAACACTTTTCCATACATAGACTATATAACAAAGTTTTAACAGCTGCTAATTAGTGCTCTGTTAAATGTCTCTACTGTCTCTACAGACCGCCAGCCCACGCTCACAACATGGATGTGCTAATGCGACAAATTTATATTTGAAAAGATAAATATTTTTTTTTTTTACTAAAATTTTAAAATGATAAACAAGAACTAAAAATCCATTGCCCATTCAACACAGAAATGTCCAAGCCATTACTAGGGCTCACTTTCTGTTTTTTTAGCAAATCTGTTGCATTTTGCTGTGTTTATGCTAATGCAAGCTCCTGCGATATAGATCTCAGGGTAGTCCGAGGTGACATCAATTCAGGGCTTTCACAGCATGACATAATGAGCCGCATTACTGTCTCACCATGAGAAGAATTGTTTTGCACACACTTGTGTAGAGTTAATGAATTCCATAATGTCCCCTGCTTTCATGAGCGATGGGATATCAGATCATCAACTCTCCAAATTTCAAGTGGAAGAGCAAATCAGACATGGGGTTTCATGCCATATCACTTTTGCAGTCTTTGAACCTGGTAGGCATTTTCTTATTCTCAGGTGAGGCAAAGATTAGTTTTGTTCCCACAGGATTAGTGCAGCTCCATTTGATCTTCCTTCAGATGATGATGTAAGAGCGGTGCAAAAGAGAAAAGAGATTTATTAACTCATACTAACTAACGTCACAGGACTTTACAGTTATAAAGATTAAAGTTTTATACAGTATATTTCTTCATGCAGATGTTCAGATGCTTTGTCTAAAATGTTTTGCGTTATTATTTCCATTTCATTATCATTTTAGAGAATTTAGTTCCACTGCAGCTGCAGTACAATTATTCCTGGGTTGATATAGCAGTCTTACGCTTGTTGTTGTTCACTGTTTATGTCACAATGAATGAAAACTCGCAGGTCAAGGCTTTAGAATTAAAACCAAAACATTGTCTGGGTGCTTGGTTTTGAAATATTAGTGAAGGACTCTAGTTTCAAGTGTCCTTCCTTCAGCTCTTAACCACAAGCTGGTCTATGGTAGGATGTGCAAATGTGTTCAGTGGATGAATAAATAGAGGGATAAATGGCTGAAAAGAAATTCGGGAAGATAAATAAATAAATCTTATATGAAGTGTAAGCTAATTAAGTCAGGTTCAGTGTATAGCATGACTTAAGGCTATCATCAAGTGCTATTGATAACTGAGCAGCCTGACAATCAGAGACACAAGACAAATGACTCGATTCTTATTGATAATGGCCCAAAGCATACTTAGCACATTTGTAACAAGCAAGCATTTCCTTTTGATAAAGACATTATTGTAGATTTATCTGAAAATTACAGGTTCCACTTCATAATTGTTCAATTTACAACATATTTACCTCAGAATAACTGAAATAAAATTACACAGTTTACTTCAGATGTTCCTGATTTACCTGAGAATTACTTAAGAATTAACAGTTACCTCATAATTGCCTGATTTAGCTCAGAATTAGTTACACTTTTTCAAAAATTGTGTGGATTACCAGAAGTAGAGTTAGAATTAGTTTAGATTTACCGTAGAATTGTCTGGTTTACTTTAGAACGACCTGATTTACCTTAGAATATTGTCTGATTGACCTCACGTTTACCCGCTTTAACGCAGAATGAGCTAAGAATTACCTCAGAGTTAACTGGATTAGCTCAGGACTACCTGATTTAACTCAGATTTACTTTATTTACATAAGAATTCACTAAGAATCACCATATACTTATCTGATTTACCTCAGAATTAGTTTAGAATTAGCATAGAATTACCTGATTTACCTCAGAATTACCTAATTTACCTCAGAATTACCAAATTTACCTCAGAATTAGTTGATTTCCCTTAGAATTGGTTGATTGGCCTCGGGTTTGCCCACTTTTCCTCAGAATTAGCTAAAAATTACCTCAGATTTACCTGATTTACCTCAGAATTGCTTTATTGACATCAGAATTCACTAAGAATCACCAAAGACTTACCTGATTGACCTGAGAATTAGTTTAGAATGACCATAGAATTACCTGATTTACCTCAGAATTACCTGAATGACCTCAGGTTTGCCCGCTTTTCCTCGGTATGAGCTAAGAACCCAAGAATTGCTTTCTTTACATCAGAATTAGGTAAGAATCAAATCAGAATAACAAATCAGAAATCCTAATTTACCACAAAGTTGCCAGATTTACCTACACATTTCATCAGAATTATATTATTTACCTCAGAAATAGCAAAGAATTAATTCAATTCAATTCAATTTTATTTGTATAGCGCTTTTAACAACAGACATTGTCTCAAAGCAGCTTCACGAAAGTATATAAATTCTGAATATAAACTTATGAATCTATACATTTATCTATATATACCCCTAATGAGCAAGCCTGTGGCGATTAGCTAAATTAGCTAAACACTTACCTGATTTACCCCACAATTTCTTTATATGCATCAGAGTTCACTACGAATCACCTCAGAATTACCTGATTTACCTCAGCAATGTCAGCGCTATCTCAGAATTATCTATGAATTTTTTGATAAGATAAATCTAATTATATTACAAGCTGTTAGCATGACTGTTCTTGTAAATAAGCATACCTAAACACTTTAAACCACACAAAATAGTGGATAGCTTAAAAATCCCTCTAACAACTTCTGCCATTGTACTGAAACTGCTGTACAATGACCATGTCTCACACACACACACACACACACACACACACACACACACACACACACACACACACACACACTATTGTATTACAAGGATTAATGGGGCAGAAATCAGAGTGCTGTAGCATATCTATGAGCTCTTAAAAAAGCACTCGTTTAATTGTTTCATTTGAATTTAGTTCTTTTATTTGCTGTATATTGCTGTTTAATGTCTTATTTTTTGCTGTGTGGCCAAAAACACAGCTGTTATTGCAGGACAATTAATTTTATTCCTGTGGGTGTGTGATGGTAATGTATTGCCATCAGGACACTTTCTTTACAATGACCAGGTGGCCTAAGGGAGATCAGGGTTTGAGAAAAAAAAAAAGACCTTCATGATTAAGCATAAAAATAATAACCAGCTTACTAAAAATCCCCACAGAGAAAGAGGAAGAGGTCAGTCATCTGAGCTATAGTGTCGGATGAAATTCCGCTACTTTTCAGTCTATACGATTTTCTTTGTCAGATACAATTCAGTTAAATTCAAATTAAGTTATAATCATGGCAGGAGCTATTGGGAGGTTCATGTATCCTTAGATTACAGCCGAGACTATCGAAGCATAAACTGACAGCTAGGACGCAGGGAGATAAATATCAAATTAATGAACATCATTGCAAAATGCACAGAATCACTATCACTTGTGTGAAGAATAATATGAAAAGGCCAAGGAGCAGGATTTTCAATCATATGCATACTTTGGACATGCCACTAGATGGCACATAACTCTTCCGCCATGCCATTGCTAAAAGCCATTTGATTCACAAATGGATCTTGGTTAACCACCAAGTGCAAAATTTGCACACCCTTTGGATGAATACACCCTTAATAGGACACCAGTTAATCAAAGGACACCATCCACGCACTCACTCACGCCAAGTGGAGTCAAACTTCCTGCAGCTACCAGCATGTTTTTGTGGGTTGGAAACCACATGGAAAGCCACAAGGACACAAACCAGGGTTCCTGGGCTTATTCTTATTCTTTCTCATTCTTAGTTGACCTTATTCTTTCAGTCACTGCAATAACAAGTATGTTCAGCCTTTAAGAACTTCATAGAATTTCAGCGATGAACTGAATTGAATCTGGCCACCAAAACGTACCCCAATTTTTCAGACCATATCACCAGCATGATATGGAACATAACTTAGAGTTCAGTGACTTTCAACCCAAGTATAAAAGCTGCACAAGTATTAGATACGGTTGCTTGTATTTGGTTCATCTTTGATTGATAATCAACAGTCTGTGACGAACACTAAACATGGTTACTTACTATTAAGCCATTGCGTAACTGACCCTCACGTACTTTCATTCAATTATCTTATTTCAAGGATATAGTCAGTTTGGGAAGCCCAAACTTGCAGAAAAAGAAGAGCTTGAACTTTTTTTTTTGGTGAAAAGTGCTGAGAGGATTAAACCGTACATATGCCGAATATTTTTGTCCGTTATAATTACGTGAACTTGGCTGGTGTGTTTTTTGATGGTTGTGAATTTAATTCCCAGTGCTAGGCCTTTGAGTAATACATCTAACTGGTCAAAAAAAAGCTGATGGAAATACGATACCATTCACATTTACATTTGCCCACCCGACACGTGTCTCCTGTTTTATTTGTATCTTTCACTTTGTCTGACCCGCCGTCTTTCCCTCTCTCTTTCATTTAGCTATTATTATTTGAATTTCAGTGCTGCTGGGCCCAGACCTTGATGAATCCTTTCACTCTAGTGATATATACACTTTATCCACTCCATAGTCTCCCTCCGGTTGATTTAAATGGCAGGGTATATTCTGGACGCTGCTAAAATGGATGGCCATTAAGGCATAAAAAGCCATAACTGTGGTAGATATGAGAATTACCAACAAACCTCTCACCACCTCTCTTTTCTCACCTCATATTTTCTCTCTAGCTCAGTATTCATCAAGAAAAGAGACATATTTAACGTATTTCAGAAAGGCTTAGAAACACATACACTTATGGATGTGCAACCCTTCAATAGTATGCTGTCACCTTCGATCAGTATGATATGAATCCATTTCACTTTATTTTTCAGAGTGGCTTTTTACAGAAAATCATTTTTCTTTTTTACTCTGTAATGGAGAGTCCTGGCTGGGCGAGATTCAATACGCACTCAGCTCATTGTTGGTAACCTAATTATGATTGAAAATTACTCGTTGCCTTTCATGTAACGAGACAATACACCGAAGCTTTGATGAAAAACACTTTTGCAGGATGAAAGGGAAAAAAAGAATGTCTAGCCAGAGCATAAGGCATGGTGCTAGTTGTTTATTCAGTGATGATTATTAACATTTCCTTGTAAGCTATGGTTTAATTTCACATTAATGGTAAAAAAAACAAAACAAAAAACAAAAGGAAATGTTCTGCTGAAGGGTATTTTTTTAAAAAAGGAAGTACATTCGGACCAGGTGGTTCAAAATTCTACCAGGGGATGGGAATGCTGGTGGATGATGAAGATCTCAACCTGTATGCTGATTACAGATGCTAAATCTTTATTTCCCTCTTTTGGGGAGAATAACTATCTAGATTCTTTATATTATATTCCAAAAAGAAATCTGCAATATAATAGTTTAATTGGCCCAATTTTCCAAAATTGACCCTTGGGGAATTCACTGTATGAAGACAATTATCCAGAATCCTTTCCCCATTATTTGGCAGTGATCATAAAATGTACTAACAAGAGCTAAGAACCCTTTTTCAGTTTACTTATTTCATAAGAAAACATCATTTCAAAATGAGCCCAAATAGTAATTGAATTAAAATTGAATTTAATAAAAAAAAAAGACAGCTGTGACACCATGTGTGATTCTAGCATGATGTTTATTGTCAGCTCTTAATAATTACCACCTCGTAGTGTTCTAATTAGTACCTCTTCTACGTATCTACAGCTTCCAGTCACGAACACACTTTTTCTGGACTTACAGTGAAAGTATAAAGAAATCCCTTTGCTAGAGTACAATCAGCATGTCCTTTTGAACCGCTCTTTAACACGATAATGAACCTAGCTAGGGTTCTCTCAGATCTCGAATAAATAACTTGAATTTCCTGAACATAAGCGCAACAAGATGATCAGATTATCCTTGTGTGCAGTATAATTGGACTTGAGGGGGCCATAATCGAGCAAAGGGCCATTTCAAGACATAATTACTCCAGAGACAGATGCGGCGAGATGTTATTGGTTTGAAGGCTGTTAGGAAGGCGTTGTTACTGATGGTCTCCTACAGCAGGGCCATGCAGAGATGGGGATTCACCTCTCATAATCATAACATGAGACCCTCATTTACTGACCGGCATCTTCACTCAGACTCCAACGCCTTCAGCTTGCAATTTGACTCAAAATCCAAAGGTCATGACTCAGACATCAAAGCTTATGATTCATTATTTGACTCAGATTTCAGAATATGACTCATAACTCTTCTCAAACATCACAGATTAGAACTTTCCTTGCACTTTGACGTCTAAGACTCATAACATTAACCTGACTCGCAACCTGGCTCGAACATCAAAACTCCTTACTCGTCTTGACATTAAAGATTAATACAAGCCACTTCAAAACACGTGATTCATGACCTGTCTTGAACTTCAAAGCTTATGATTCATAACTCAAAGCCTGTAGCTCAACTTGATTCAGTGTTCAAAGCATATGATTCACAGCTTGACTCATCTCAGACTTCAAAGCTTATGACTTACCTTCAAAGCTTTGAGAGTATTGACTTGTAACTTGGACAAGACTTCAAAGCCTTTATTTTAGAATTTGATTCAAATATCATTGTTTATGACTCACAAATTGTTTTGGACTTATGACTCACAACTCATCCCAGGCTGCAAAGTTTATGACTCATGTCTCATCCCTGACTTCAAAGCCTATGTTTCACAAATCGCCTCAGACGTCAGAGTTTATGACTTGATGATAGACTTCAAAGCCTATGATTCACAATGCGACTCGAACTTTAAAGTAAATGACTCGCAAACTGTCTTGGGTTTCGACACAACTCGGCACTCGACTCGACTTCGAAGCATACGAATCGTAACTAAGGCAACAACGCGTTTTGACTTGCACGTTGTCTCAGACTTCAAAAGCGGTGGCTCATAAGATAAACCTGACTTCCGACTTCAAATGACTCTTAGCGTGACTCGGACTTTAAAGCTTATGACCACCACATTTGTCTTCCAATTCACTGACTTGTAACTATGGTAACTAAAGCTTCATGTAAAAAAAAAAATCAATTTGCATATCCTATTTATTTCAGAAATGATCTGTTGGTAAGAAAACATGATTTCATTGAAAATATATCATGCTGAATGAGACTAACCATCCCTGGAAATGAGAAAATTGGGTTGCCAGTCAGGGGGAAATAGGAGTATGACCTCAACTTGGATCCTTTATAAGGGCTCTCCTATGGAGAAGTGGAAAATAAACAGTTTGTTAATTGGGTGCTTTTGAATTCATGGTGTTTCCATTTGGGCAAGTTAATGCAGTAATTTAAAAATTAGCAGCTGAGTATTGTCACGCTGCACTGCATTTGGTTCTGTTCTAAATCAGAAATGCCACAGGATTTAAAAAAACAACAACATTCAAATCTTTCTACATAAAGGAGCTGACAGTGCCCTCGTCCTGAGCGTTCCCGACTAAGCAGACTGTTTTTGGATGCTGACACACCATGTCGACACACACTCGACCCGGGGTGTGAGTGAGCTTGGGAGGTAATTTGCTCTCCCGTAGGAGAGGGTGTGATTTCGAAAGCCATGGGAAACGCACTCGGTAAACATACCTCCTCTGTAGCACTCCGCTTTAATTTCAATCCCGATCCCCAGGAAATACACAACCTAATCAGGAGATACTGGTTTATTAGGTGTGTGTTTGTGTGTATTAGTGAGTCGCTTTCATGACGAGGGAGAGTGTGTTGTCGAGCATCTTCCGAACCTCATATCCATTTGATCAGAGAACATATCACACAATAGTAGCCTGGAAAAGAAAATCTCCCGTCTCCCGAATCTCCCATCGAGTTGACTTCATATAAATCCGCAACCTTTCGTTTCTCCCTCTTCATTGATTGGTATGGACTTCATGGGCCTTGAAAATTTGCAGAAAATTCAGGAAGAAACATGACGTCCTTTGACCGATTTGGCCGTCTCGGCCCTCGAGGTACCGAGCTCCATCTCCGAGCGCAACTTCAAAGGCCTCCTGCCGGAATAAGACGCCGAGGAAGAGTTTTGGCCCAAAAAAAAAAAAAAAATCGCTAAAAGTTCAAAGGGCTAAAGTGTTTATTTCCCGCTTCCCTACAACGTCGGGCGGTTCTGAATTCCCAACACCCGATGCTCTCTCTTTTAACGCAAACGTTTCGCATACGGAATGCAGAAGGAAGGACGCGATCACAGAAATGGTTTTGCAGGAAAACCAAAAAACGTCGAAAGGATCGTGAATGAGCAATCGGCTCAGGTTTGTTCCTTGCGATTCTTTGTAAAGAATTCATGATTTCACTTAGATTACCACAGCCATAAACCAGAAACACGCAGCATCCTCCATCCTGCAGATCCAAGAGACTTGGATTATGTAGAACGTCCAGCCGTAAATGAGCTGTTGCCATAGAGACAATAAAGGATTCGAACAAGTGCTTTAAAATCCTAAGCCTGCGATTTGATTAAGAAAAAAAAGATAAATCGACACAATCGACCGATCAGAATTGACATTTCAACAGCGCTGTCGTGTAAAAAAGATATTGCGTTTAATAAAAGTGATCAGTTCTGATACGACTGCATTAATAAGTTAATCAGTTAATCAGTCCAGTCCCGCTTTAATACAATTCCTTTTAATGAATCTGCAAATTAGTGACAATGAAAAAGATGAGGGGGTTTTTTAGGGGTGGGGGGGGGGGTGTACTCTCTCTTCCTTTGTATGAAATATATTATTTTCCATCCTTTGTATTTCCTGATTTCTGTCTAAATGACATTTTAAAACTCGGCAAATAAAAAAATTGTTCAAGCTTCGGATTCGCTCTCTTCTTATTGTTATTTTTCTTGTCTCATTATGGCTGTTCTCATTCTTACACAAGAATTAAAATGTTTTGAAGTAGCAAAGGGACCGGTGTAACCCTGGAGGTAACAGCCGGACTAAGTGCACTTTATTCCATTTTCTTCACAATTATTTCTGAATGTAAGGACTATGAAAAGAGGAATTTGTGTGCCCGCTATCCCGCCTTTTGTATTCTGACAGACGCATTAGTAACGGATCACTTATCTCCTTCGGCTCCATCGCCGCACACATTTTTCTCATTCTGTCTGCTATTTGTAATCTCGTAAAAAGCCGAGCACGAGTTCACTCGTTCAGCCTTAAAGTGCTTATGAGCCTGTACTTTGGTCATGTGACCATTCATCTATTCTTACTCGATTATACAACAATTGATTCTGACCTTTTCTCCCTCCTTATTGGATCTGCGTTAACTTCAAAACTTCACACATTTTGAAATTTGTTTTTAATCACGGACTTTTCTAAGCTTCCGGCTGCATCCCAAACCCCACACTATCACTTTCTAGTAAACGTTCATACACTACGTATTAAGCTAATACGTGACCTGAGACGCTAAAACCGTCCTTCAAAGACAAAACTCACCACGATGTCCGGATAAAGTTCATTTTCGGCGCACGGCTCAGCACGGCTACTTTCCGCAGCGCCGCGTGACGAATGAGCAAAGCGTGAAACAGCAACACCTTACTTCAGGATGAAAAAAAAAAAGGTATGAAATGCTTCTTTCTTCATTAAGAGAGATATTAGCATGCTGATGAATATTAATGAGCATCGAGGTTATGTTTATGAATATTCATGGATTGTGTATGGCTCCAGTGAGGAACAGGATTTATAGTTTATTACAAATATAGCACAGTGCCGCTGCCGTGCTCTTGAGTCTTGAGAAGGGTTTTTTGGGGTTTTTCAGCAACGTGTCAATTTTTTGGTTTGTTTGTTTGTTTTTTAACGCCAAGTGTGAGAACAAAACAGAAGGCTATTGATGGAAAGACTGTTTATAGCTGCTATAACATACGCAATCACACCGATTAACTTGTTTCGCGGACGTTAAACGTAGCTATAAAAATGATAAAATATGACGTGTGAAATCAAAATGCTATGTCAGGGCGGTACTAGTAACTCCGCTTCATCTCAGCACCGTGTCCGTGGTTACGTTCATATAACAGCACATCGTGGAGTGTTTTCTTCCGTACACGGATGGAAAAAAAAATCAATTCAGACATGTTTTACAGACACAGAAATGATATATTTAAGTGTAAGGTGAGGGGGCGGGGTTAGTGACTTCATTCATGTGGAGTATGACGGAAATGGGAGCTTGTTAGACTTCGGATTTGCTTTACACGAGGCTGGTGTAAAAGTAGGGTAAAGGAGAAAACGCAGTCTTCGGATGCTTAGACACATCAATCATTGGAAAAGAGATCGCAGCTGGTTTCGGCATAGCGCTCCGGCGTCGCCTTTTTCAAGGACAGCGCACTAAAGAAAGGAGCGAAACCCCTCGTAGTCTTTTAGCACAAAGTTCCAAAAATAGTCTCCGATCCGCAAACGGACGTGTTGATGGATGAAGATAAGGACTGTAGTCTCTTTTGCGCGAGTCATTACCTTGCTTGTTTTGGTTTCCGTATCTATTTTTCCCTCGACGACACCACTCGATGAAATGGGTTTGTTTTTCTTCGGATGCAAAAGCAGTTCCATTTGAATAATGTGGAAAAAAAAAAAAAAAACATAAAAATAGGCTCAACAATGATAGATTGGCTTACTTTGTTTAAAGGTACTCTCTGGCATCCTTAGCACTGCAATGTCCAGAACGACGCCCTGTTCACTAGCTAGTGCTCTGGTTTGTAAGCTCTCCGTGTCTGAAAACATCCTGCTCCCACAATGCATTGCTCAGTCCAAACGTAAGTACCGAGCACTTCAATGCACGGCGTGTAGATTGCATAAGAATTGGGACGCTGCCGATTGGTTGGTGTCTGTGATGGAGTGCGGTTTGGGACACGTTCACAGTAAACTACTGAGCGAGATGCTTGTGCTGGTGTTTTCGTGACCTATAATATAGTGAAGAGGGTATGGGGTTTGGGACACGTCCACGGTGGAGTAATAAGGGTGGTTCTGTAGGCTATAAAGCGTTGCGTGAATCGGGACACGTCCACAGTGAACTGATGATACGTTTGCGATGCTGTTTAGACTATATGATGAATAGGCTGTGCCGTTTGGGACCTGTCCAAAATGGGTTGATGATGCTGAGTCATCTGATATGGTGTTTATGTAGCTTTTAAAGCGAATGCAGTTTGGGGCGGCGAGGCATTTGGTTCGGGACACGTCCACGGTGGAAGCATGATGGCCTATTTAATGATAAGTGTAAGCTTTTCCGCAGACTGCCGCCGACCTCAAAATATCCATTTCTGTTTTCAGATCGACTCTGATAAATTGTCTTAAATGGACAAGCCCGGTGAAAAATCAGTTTCTCATCCATGTTTGTTTCTCGTTCTTTCTGTAAAATATGGTAGTTCCTGTTCTTTTCTGTTCTGTTTGACAAATTCCAATACCTCGGCATTTCATGCAATAAATATTTTATGCTGTGTGTGTGTGTGTGTGTGTGTGTGTGTGTGTGCTTATTATCCCAGCTCTCTACCTCTTCTTCTTCCACCTTTGCACATTCCTTTACGCACTCGCCCCAAGGAAACCCGTCGTCCTTCTCCTTTCTTCTCCGCTCTCTCCGAGTAATCCATTTCAACTTCTTCTTCTTCGTTCTCGCCCTCCGGCCCACCTGCGCCGTCCTGACTAATTTCTACACGCTCGTAGGTCAGAGCGACGTCTGATGAAAAGGCAGAACAAAGATGAAAGACGGGTGTAGGTACTTTCTGTTTGTGCGTCCTGCTGAAAGAAAGAGAAAAAAAAAACCACGACGGCTGCCGCGTGTGCGAAAGTTATTAGTAAACCAGTCGGAGCATGTTCACGGAACACTGATTTATATTTAGCCACACCCACAAAGCTCCATAAAAGGCAAAGCTCACAGAGAGCTTGAGAAAATGGCAATTAAATGATGACTTGATCTTCCGGTAATGATTTTGGTTTTGAGACAGTCAAAACTGACCTTTTCTTCGTCCTTGGTTTGTCGCAAAATTCTTTGACGCTTGAAGATGTAAAAAATGATCATATTATGTAACCGTTATGCAGCTCAGCATTGCAGGGTGCCATTATTTTTGTCCTAATTGAATGCTTAGGGTTATGGAGATTTAACGTATGGATATCTTTTGGATTTAAATGGCTGAATTTCACAAAATGTTCGTTAAAATGTGTGTGTGTGTGTGTGTGTGTGTGTGTGTGTGTGTACACACTCAGAGTAGAGGTAAAAAGCAGGCAGAAAGTCTCCGGCAACTCGATTTTCAGCGGGGGATGCACGCAGAGGCCCATTATATCTTGACAGCTGCCTTGTGTTGTATATTTTATCATTTTGCCATGTTCCTTTTTCCCCTATAGCACTCGTATGACTGGCAGATCGCTTCATAGCATGTGCGACGTGTCAGCCAGCAGCGTATCGACACTGGCCGTTAGCGTTAGCCACAGAACAGACGGCCGGCCGCAGGGACCCGGTCCAGAACCGCAGAGGACGAAAGCACCGTTAGCTGTCAGGTTTAGCATGATTGATGCCGCTGCGTTGCTCCAAACAATCTGTGCACTTACAGAGATATTAAGTGATGAATAGGACGCAGCCCGGACGCCTCTAACTCTGTTAGCCTTCTCTCATGAGAGTTAGCTAATAAGGCCTTGTTTATTTTTCATCCTGAAAAAGTGAACTCGAAAATCATCCAGACAGGCTTTTATTAAGAGGATACCGTGGCAGGCAACGGCAGATCGCTGACATTTCATTAAATTGTTTGTCTCTCCGAGGTACCGCATCCTGTTTTGACCTTTAGCGCCAGCTAACCAAGCGTAGCACAACAGACCCGACGTTCTGAGGTCCGAACAAGCCAGGCCACATGGGCGATTTCATTTAATATTGATATATATTTCGAGAGAGCGTGAGAGAGCGAGAGATCAAATAAAAAGAATATTCAGATTAACTCGATGTACTCATCAGAACTAGCTGATTTTTTCTTCTCAAACGGAACAATCGAGTGAAGCGGATCACCGAGTTCGGCTTTATTTTTGGCAAAGATCACAGAGTTCTTCTCCTGAGCACGAATAACATCCTTGCAGCGGATGAAGACATCGTGTCTTCTAAAGGGCAGAAGTGCTCAGAGGTTGCGCAGCGCCCGTGTCCATCACGTCATCTTCCTCCTGCTGACTCGATTAAAGAACAGATGGCTCGAATCGCTGACGATACGCCACGCAATCACGCTCTGTCAAGCTTCTCGTGAGTCTACTCACACGATCCTAATCCTTGGATCAAAGCTATTAACACGGGAAACCATACACGGTGCCTATAAAACGTCTTCAACCCCCCCCTTTAAAATGGCAAGTAGAAAAATGAAACGTCAGAACTTTTTCCACCATCGATGTGGAATCGCAACGTACAACAATCCCGAGAAAATCACTCAGGGGAAAATAGGAACGCTCCAATAACCTGGCCGCGTAAGTATGCACGCCCCTTTTACAATTGAGGATGAACCAATCACAAGTCAGGTTCAAATTTAATTAGCATATCATTTAATTAACGCCAAATAAAGACCGTCTGTTTTTATAGGCTTTTCTTTACACCGCTTTCCTTCCGAAGCCTGTGCGGTATCTGGCTAGTTGAAAGGTAACAAGCAGAAGAGGGGTATAAAAGAATTTCGCCGTGAAGGCCGTCATCAACAAGAGGGGAACACGGAGCACCACGGTGACATCACCGAGAACAGGACGTCCCTCCAAAATCTTACAGAAGAACATGACAAAAAAAACGTTTCAGGGCGGCTGCAGGAACATCTGACACGTACTGATTACTCTCTGCATGTGACAACAACGTCTCGTATTCTTCACACGCCCGGGCCATACAGAGCCTTTTCTCACAAACCACATCCAAGTCTGACTAAATCACCTTAAACTACTTGGGAACAAGTTCTAATAATTCCATGATTCCAAAAGATATGTTTGGCACAAAAAAAGCACATCACCAAAAGAACCCCATCCCCGAGGTGAAGCACGGTGGTGGCGGCATCACGCTTTAGGACTGCTTTCCTTCAGCCAGAACTGGGGCTTTTCTCAAATTAGAAGGATGAAGCATGAAAAGCCACAAATACCAGCCGTTTTCAGTGCAACACACGCAGGTGTCTGCTAGTGAGCTGAAGATGAAAAGGAATTTCACCTTCCGGAAAAACAAAGACCCAACGCACACGTCCAAATCAACAAAGGAACGGCTTAACCAAAAGAAGGTCAGCGTTTCTGAGAGACCGAGCCAGAGCCCAGACCTGAATCCGAGTAAATATCTGTGGGCAGGAAATGACCTCGCAATGTTTTTGTAAGAAAGAGTGGAAAGATTTTGCCAAGGCCGTGATAGACTCTTCTCCGAATGGCGTAATAAAATCAATAGGTGTTTCAACAAACTATTAGCTTAGGGGTGCGCATACATATGCAACAACCAGGTTATTGTAACTTCTTTTAGTTTTCCCTAAAATGTTTTTCACTTTAGTTTTATACATTGTAATTTCACACTGACGGGAGAAAAACTTCGCAGTAACCTGTTCATTTTTGCAGGGGGGTGAATACTTCTTGAGCACTGTACGCGGTACAGATGTAAAGTCCGCTCCGGGAAGGTCACGGTGTTCCAGGAAGTGCATGCAAGCGGGAATGCGTTCCTTTAACGAGACTTACGGGACATAAAAAAAAAACGAAAGGTTTTTATGAAGTCACAGGAAAATTGTGTGTAAGATTCAGCGCCATGTTGGACATCGCGCCTTCCTTCCATCAATTCCTGACTTTGTTAAGTTCGCTTCAACAGAAGGGTTAGGCACAAGCTTACCCATAATCCCTCTGAAACTACAAAGGATTCATGGTTCGGGGCTTACGCTCTCAGATTCGAGATCGCCTTTAAAACAAACGCGAGAGAGGGGCTCGCGCGGGTTATTTCCATAGTTTCTGCTTTTTTTCTCTCCCTTGACTCTTTTTCTTCTTTCACTCTTTTGTCCCGTAATATGAAAGAAGGCGGGCGAGAAAGCTGCAGCGAAACCCAGGCTGCGTTTTTCATCTCCTGCCAAAGCCGAAGCCCGACTGAACTTTTTCAAAGTGCTCATGATCAAAGCCCCCTTTTTTTTTTCTCCCCTTGAATTTGGACGGTCTCAGGGTGCATCGCATTTTCTCTTAAGTTTTTATCTAGGGTATAAGCAGGCTTTTGGAGCACGGCTGCCTTATTCCCACTGAAATATTTTAATTAGCAGTGGTGGCTAACAAACCGATTGTAAACGACGAATCAAAGGCGGATCTTAAGTGGTGGGCGGAGCAACAATCGGGCGATGGCGCTAGCTAGCTAGCATTAGACTCTTCCTCGTGTGTGGTTTCGCATAATTACTGTAGAATCAGTATCCAAGTTAGTTAGCAGCAGCAGAGCACGCTAAGTCTGTTTGCTAACGTTTATCCACCCAAAACAAAAAAAAACTCGTTTTTTTTTTTGAGTGAAACCGCATTTCTATTTTTAATCAACGTACTTAGTACGGCTTTATAGTCATCCCTGTTTTTATTTTTTCTCAACTAGCTCCAGTTAGGACCTCACTTACAGCTCATTGGTTATAAATTATAAAAAATATTTCGTTAACTCGGTGTTATGTGACTTAACGCAATAACCAGATCATCAAGCGCCCCCTAGTGGCGCGTGGCGCTACTGTGTCGCATGCTCAGTAGGCCTAGTGAGTCCCTACCTAGGAGTGAAAATCACATGGTCAGGGCTGTGATTAGCTGCTTAAATTGAACACACTCATCACTCACCACTGAAACTGCGAACACAAAAAGGCCCTTCATAATCGAGAGGAAGTAAGGGTTTAAAACATCGCAGAGGCAGTCCCGTTCATTTTCCTGCATAGCAAGTGAACTTTCACAAGGCTCATCGCGTCGTGTTCAAGCGAGCCTTAATTACCGTGTGGCTGTGCTGGTTAAGATAGCATCTGATGCGCCTTTATGGAATCAGATTGTGTGTGTGTGTGTACGAGCGTGTGACATGGCATGTCGTGAGTGTCGCAGGATGACAGGCTTTATGACGGAGCAATCTGCGCTCGTTCACGGTGCGAGGTTCAGCTGTGCAGAAGTGAGAAGGACTGCGGTGTGTGTGTGAACGCACGGTCATGTCTGACCGTCTTAATTTGAGAACACGAGAACTTGTACAAAGATACAATCAGCCTTGAAACACTGACAAGATGCCTGATGTTCGTGAGGAAACGCCGCGTTGTATTAATCCGAGTTAACCAGCTCGCACATGATCTTCTCCTCGCTTTCATGAATCAAAGCCCAACTGGAGCAGCTGTGACTGATTTTAGTCATAGATTGCAGCCATCAGAGAAAGCAAATCAAATCTAGACGTTAGCACTGTGGTAAAGCTAGCTAGTTTGAAGAAGAAAGGATACATATTTACGTTATGAAGATGAATGTTGCTCTCATTCAGGGCTAATAGGTATGAAATTACGCAACCATGTCATGGCAATGTTAGCACAGCCATCTTTTAATGCGTACAAGCGTCACGTTAAAACATTCTCAGGGAAGCCGGCAGCCGTCTGGACCGAGGCGTTAAGAAAACGTGAGAATCGTTCGGCCCTTTCAGATGACCTTTTCTTAACTCGTAGGAAACAAAAGTACTAGCGTGTCGAAAAGGTCATGCTAGCGGCCCCTCCGTAGCGTTCTTTTCATTCATCTTTAGCCATCACGGTATTTTTGGAAGCGTCCTTTATTAAACAAGAAAGCACTTTCCCTTCTATTCTTCATTCAAGTATTAAAGATCAAGGTTGAAGTTCCCACTCAGCACTCGCGTTGGCATTTTCAAGGCTCTAACCTTAGACGCTAAAGTGATTTCATGCTCACGCTCAAGTCTACGCTCTGTTTCACAGGATTGTCCGGGTGAGAAAGGTGCCAGGGAGGCCATGCTAATCACAGTCCTCATGGCGTCATTCGGGATTAGCTTTGTGCAGGAGAAATCGGATTTCTCGAAATTTCGATTTTCGAGCCTTTTTTTGTAGGACGCTGTAGATCATTCGTCCGATTTTTAGCGGCCCGGGTTCTCCAACGGGCTTTTAGGAGGCTACACTGTTAGCAAAACAGTTTTATTATCTCGTCACTTAGCCAGAGTGCTTGGACCCCCACAGATCGCTGCTTGCTTGCTGCTATATCACCTTTAAACTTCATAACAGTTTTACATTCAAAACACGACTGGTTTGGAGTGGTCTGGACCGGAGGACAAAATGGTCCTCGATACCACTCATTGCTAGCCGCGTTAGCAGTAACAGGATAGTCACAATTTATACGTTTTCCCCCTGAGTTCATAACGAACAAGCAACAGCTCTCGCCTGACTATCGAACCGACTCCTACACGCCATCTATCAGCCCGAGACACAGAAGACCTGATGTCTGAACACCATCCTCCTGGGGGAAAACTCTCGAGTCAATAAGCTATCTCTGACCGGCGTGATTAGCATCCTACTCGGCAATTTGTCTCCATCGTCTTTAGCTCATCATCAGTTAGATGGGTGCCCCGGTTAGCGAATCAGCACGACAATTAGAGCCACGCTAGCAGGTGAACCTGATGACTTAACGAACGCGTAAGATGGAAGACTTTCGACGCATGACGGGTTTGTTTCCCCTCCATATGTTTCTTATTTAATGGAAAAGAAATGTAATGACTGTAAATTAGACCTCAGGATTATGAGTGCTACAGCTGTAATGTGGATAAATAATCATTCTTATAGCATTATAAATTCTCCTTTAACTTATCAAAGTACAAGTCAAACGATACCTAATGTGATTAGTACAAGGTAATAGTAATATGATTTATATATCGATGTTTTGCGATATATAATGGTTTTTGAAATTAATCCATTTTATTACTTTCATTCATATATACAGCACAATTTAAATTTTAATTGCCGCTGAATAAAATACCTTTTTAATCCTATTAATTATGTGTGCGTAT
>JAQQZR010000003.1:20638426-20660057 GCA_030068235.1 Notoglanidium macrostoma | reverse complement strand
GTATATATATATGTATAAGCTGATATTTATAACAGTGTCGTGACCTTGTAAGACATTCATAAGTGCATTTTTAATATGTTTATGAACATGATAATAACCAGGTTATGGTTTTTTTTGTTTGTTTTTTTGACTGAGTTTGAGAATTCTAGTTATTACAAATTTGGTAACGAGAAAAAGTTTTTGTAAATAAAAAAAAAGGGGAGTTTTTTATCTCCGCTTCGATTTTCTGACGGCAACGTGGTTACGTAGGATTACGTCAGTCGTCGTGAAAGGATCTTGTCTCGGAACGCTAAGGAAACCAAAATAACATGATGATAATATTAGCATTTGTGTGTACACAGAGTTAACGTGAAAATCCCGTCGCTTTGCCCTTTAGCACATCCGGTAATCATTTCCTTTTTGTCGAGTATATTTATTTTATTATAAAGCAGGACTTTAAGATGAATCCTTGACATGCCGAGCTTGCTCTCGAGGCTCTATTAAAAGGCCACTGCTATGAGAACGTGTGAACTGCCTGCCTCCTGAGTGTGATTCAGCTGACATTTATAGAAAAGCTGGTGCTCTTTTTGTTTCTTTTATTATTATTATGATTATTAGTATATATTTTTCACGTACTGTTCACCCATCAGGGGTGAGAAAGCTGCGTCCCGGAAAGACGAGAGCTGCTGGCGGATGAGGTCTGAGCTCGAGGGGTCACGATCGTGTAAAGTTGGCTTATATTAGTAAAAAAGCAATCGAGAGAGAGAGATGATCATGGAGACGTGTTCTGTCCCCCGGTTCTCCGAATCGTCTCCGCTTTCAGATGCAAAGTACACCGAGTGTTAGTGAAATGGCCTTTTAGACACGAAATCCCTTTTTTTTTGTTCACGCTTTTTTTTTTTGGCAATTCAGACACTCGCTGACCGCCTGCCAGCTTCATCTGATCTCAGGGGTGGATGGAAATAGATAGTGTTGGATATTTTCTGTCTCTCTGACACCTGGTAGCTCGAAGTTAAAATATCAACCTTTTTTTTTTTTTTTTTTTTGGGAGAGTGGCCAAGCAGTAGGGAAATGCCCTTTGGGAGCGAGACGGGATATTTTAGGCCGCATCCGGTGCCTTGGTTGCTTAATTGGCAAAGAGGAAAGCCAAAACGCCACAGGGCATTTTGGGATTTAAAAAAAATAAATAAATTAAAAAGGGAAAGGGGGAAAAAAAAGCCTCAAAACCAAGTCCGCTGCCGGATTTTATTAATAGGAATGGCTTATGACGTTTTCATGTGTAAATATCAGCAAAGTCTCACCCAAGAAGCTTAAAAGAAATCATTAATCGAGGTTAGACAGCTCCATAAAAGCACTTCGTAACAATTTACTAGCAACATAATGCAAGCACTTATATCCAATAACTGCAAAGACTGCTTTGTTAAGTTCCGAGGCGTACGCCGGCGTTTCCCAAAAATAAGAATCTGCCTTATAATTTAACACCTTCAGTCCAAAGCACTCTGCATAATCAAATTTCACACCCAATAAAAGGTCAGGATCAGGTATCTTGAGCCTGAGCCGGAGGAATGTTGTGAGCCTGCGGGAATATGAGGTGGAGTGTTGGAGCCGAAGGTAGAACTGAGGTTTAGAGCAAAAGGTGAAGCGAGGAATCATTTTGGTTGGAGATTAAAAAAAAAAAAGTTCTCGATCCTGATCGTAGACACTTGAATTTTACTGATTCGGTGATTTTTGCGCCGGAATGATTTTCCGTTGCTCCGCCTTGCACTTGTTTCATCAAAGATTTAAGTACGGTGGCCAAAGAGGGCCAGAGGACATATTATGTTCTACATCATACATGGTATATCTTTTTTTTTTTTTTTCGCGGTTTCTCGGTAATATAACAAGCCGTGAGGCAGAGAAGACAGAGAACCAGAAAGAGGCTGGTGAATTATAGGAAAAGAATCATTTCTGGTGTGTAACAGGAACTCTGCTTTTTATAAGACTATCAAATTTTGTGCTTTATTCGTTTAATATATTGTGTCAGAATTTATGTAAAAAATTTTTAATTGTATTTTCACTGGTAATCCAAATCAAATCAAATAAGGCTCGTACTTGCGGCGCTCACTCTTGTTCCTTCAGAAGGTTGCAATGTGACCGCAGAATCCCCGGATCCTAGTTTTTTTCCCCCCTCTGTCTCTCGCTTTGTCCTTCTGCCTTTTATCTTTGTCCTGCTGAGTTATTGATCGTTCTCACTCTCAAACAGAAGCGAATGGACCATTGAGCCATCGGACATTCCCAAATCACCCTTCACCCGCGGCTACGATCCAGCAAACACGTGTAGTTAAGCATCGCCGTGGCGACCGCCACGCCTTTGCCGCACACTACTCTCTGTGACATCGACTTTGTAAATATCGATTCTTTAGATTTATATCTTGCGCTAGAGAGGGACGGTGTGCGAGATGTGTTTAAGAGCGAGAGGTTGGGAATTGGAGTCGTTTTGATGTACAGAAAAGTCCAGAAGTCTAGTGTTCCCTGCCAAGGACTTTTTACTCCGCGGTACATCAAAAAGTAACACAGAACTCCCAAAACTGAGACTTTAACGCCACCTCATATGAAATTTGACCACCGTTTTCAACATCATTAATAACTACAACACATGTCTGAACCAAGAACGGCTCTTATTTAACAAGAGGGGAAAAAAACCATCATTTTTATTCAGGTACATTTGATTCGTTCTTTTCAGTCGTTGTGATGACACATTTAAATTCACTGTACAAACTAGTAGAAAAACAACTTTTTTTTTTTTTTTTTTGCAAAAGATCTGCAAGGGACAGCAATATTTATTCGTTAGAAGAATGACGTCATACTTTATTTATAGCTACATTTAACGTCCAGACGTCGAACAAGCTGAAACAAGAAACGCCGGACGCGATCAGGTGACGGACCAACGACGAGTCAGGGGCGAAAAAAACGCAAACATGTTGCTTTGATCGACATCATTTGCTCAACAGCGTGTTGAAATAGCAGACGAAACCTTGTTCGATTATTTGAATATTTAACGCATCAACTTTAAGAACGCTGTTATTACATGAGCACGTTGAATTAACAACAGCATTGGTGGGTTTTTTTTTTAATATTATTATTAATTTATTATTAAGCTCTATATAGTGAATTATAAATTATAAACCTAAGAATTCCATGACCTCGGTTTATGAAAGGATGTGCTGGATCAAGTGCTATTTTCTACATTAATGAATAATGAGTGTTAAAGCTAAAGTAGATTGTTAAATGAAGCAAAGTGATTTTTGCAGTGATTAATGTGATAATTAAGCCACCGGCTCTGAAGACGAATACAACGAAACGATTTTTCAAGTCCTTAAACCGGTCTTTCTTTTAGAGCCTCATACATCCATAGGGATAATCATTTTCCTCCCTGAGTCATCGCTCCACATTCATACACTCATCGTCCACGCTGTCATGTCTTATTACAGCCGAGGATTTACTTACTGCAAAGAAAGAAATCTGCCGAGTGGAACAGTTGTTATGAGGCTTCCAGAGTCCCTCAGCTCCTTCTCTTGACTTTTTCTCTCCCACACAAACTCCTCACTCCTCCCACGTTCCTCGTCACTCCGCGTCCACTTCCATATCCGTTCCGATCTCGCACGGTTTGCTGTGTGTTTATTGTAGATAGAGAAACAGAGTTCAGATATGAAACGCTTTGGGATGTTCACCGGAGGATGAAGGAACGACAGATCAGCACATTCGTTTTATTCTCCGTTTTTTTTTTTTTTTGTCTACTTTGTTTCAGAGTCGGAAATATGATGATGTAAGACAGCATGGGAATTTGAGGCAATAAATAAGGCAGTTGAATATAAACGCAAGACTTCGCAGATTTTGGGTTAATGTAGACACAAATCTGTAAATTATGCGCATTCCTGTATTCTTGTCACCTCGCGTTTCTTCTCTCTTTCCAAGTAGATCTCCAAAATTCTCCTCATAAGATCGATAAGACGGAAATCCGTCCGGATGACTGAGGTCTTTAATCCTGGGAATTTGCATGAATTAAGTTAATGCTGGATCATGAGACTAGTACCTCACTATCCAGCTGCTACTCTCAAACAAAACTTTATACAGCTTTCTTTATTAGAGTCTCATGTATTTTTAGCTGCTCATTATCCTGCACAGAATTAATTAGCACATCTGCATTGCTCAGGTGTGAATGAGTGCGCGAAACCTAATGAGATTTCCAGCTGGATTGTGTTAATGCCCTCAAGGTTCTCCTGAGCCAGGATTTAAAAAAAAAAATTTTTTTTTCAGGCCCAGCAAGGAAAACTTTTTTTTTTTTTTTTTTTTTTTTTTTTTTTAAATCATGTCGAATATTAGCATCAGCCGCTGATGAAATCGTGATGAGTTAGCATACGAGCTCTCAGTCGGGTCTTCGGGCGAAGTTTGAAACATGATGTCTGTGTTATTAAATAACGAGACTGGAAGATTATTTTTCCATGCGCGTATTAGAAATTTGCTCCTCATTAAAAGTCATCATCGTTCTTGCTTTTACTCCCTGATCCACGTTAGCGGTTTTGGGTTGAAGATATAAAAAATTATAATAATAATACTTAAAAAAGGTTGGTAGAAATTCAAACAAGCAGAGTTGATCTGGAGTATTTATTTGTTTGTTTGTTTGTTTGTTTGTTTATTTATTTAGCTGCTTTTTATTTGACAGGCATATCAAATAATTTCCTTTAAATTCACTTCAGGGAAAGTTAGGATTTCATTAGCTAATCACAAACATGATCACAAGACATGGTAATTAAGATTAACCTCATCAACATTCACCTCATAGAATGTCCTTAACCTGAAATATACCTTGTATCATAAACATATTGCCCGATGCTAACATTACGCAGCTACATAATTGGCTTAGCATACAACAGGGATAGCTTTCCAGCAGTGTCCACTTAATGCTAGCCAAGTTGCTAGCACTGCACTATTTCCTAGCTGTCGTGAGGTGATATATTGTTTTGTTAGAATGAGCTAGCAAAGAACATGGAACCATAATAGGAAAACAATTTTATTCTATTCATAAAACTGGACAGCTAGCTATGTAATATTAACCATCAAGTTAATGCTAGCCAAGTTTGCTAGCACTGCATTGTTTGCTAGCTGTTATGAGGTAAGCCATTATATTGTGTAGCTAGAATGAGCTATCAAATGATGTTAGGTGAACTATTTTATTCTATTCTTTGAAATAGCTGTGTAAAATTAGCCATCAAGTTAAGCAGCCAGTTTTATTTTGTATTTATAACCGGTTGATATCTTTGCTAGCAAGATATGTTCGTCTATTATATTGTGTAGCTATCATCACTCTCCTAATACACTGTGTAGTTAAGTTCCCTAGCAAGCTAGCAAGCATTAATTGAACTCGTATGATCAAACTGGCTATTCACATCTACTTTCAAGGCCCAGACACATCCATCTCGAAGCTAAATCAGGGCACAGTGAGGAGAACAATGGCTTTCTAGATGTAGCAGTGGCAGGTGGTGATCTTCAGCATGGCTCTCGGTGGACTCGAAATGTGTGGCGATGATCATCAAGCAGTTAAGCTGATTTCCTTGGGCAGATCTGAGGGAATTAGAGCAGGTTTAGTGCATGACATACATATTTTATCAGTCTTTTATTTCTTCCCTGCCTTGATTGACAGGCTGTACGGTTTAATCTCATTCCTCCCTGCACTCGACTCTGGCTCCGGGTTGAATTTCGGATGGTCGCTGGTTGTGCTGCTGAACTGATGCTTATAAATTTTTATACAAGTGGGCCAGTTTCTCTACAAGGTCATTTTATGGTGACAGAGTGGATAATCATGATGGCAGACATGAAACGAGTTATTTTTGTGGCGGCTTAGTGGGCTTTTTTAGCAAATTCACAGGAACCTTATTCTATTCTCAAATATGCATAGCACTTAGGAGCATCGGCGGTTCAATACTTTGAGTCCAGCTTTTCCTCACTCGCATAAACTGCATAGCAAGTAAGTAGGGTCTAAACATTAGTTTAATAACTATTTCGGTGAATGGTAAGACCCAGAGTTGGGTTCTAATGAATTATGCATGCATAATGATGTTACGTCTACAAGACATCGTGTGCCTTTTGCTGAGGACTAACTGGTTGTCCAACTAACAGGTTCCAGGTAGAGTGATCTATGGTTTCTTGGTCCGTCTTGATTAAAGATGTTCTTCCTTAATTGCTCAGTATGGCTGGATTATTGATGGTTCTAGATTTTCACTAAGAATGAGATGATTAGTAATAAGAACAGCAGAAATGTTTCTGTTCACTTCGCCAGATCTGTGCCTCAAGACAATCACGTCTCGGAGATTTTCCTTTATTGCTTGTTTTTCGAAACAGTACTATATGGCCAAAAGAATGTGCACCCCTGACCATCACACCCATAGGTGGTCCTTCCGCAAAGCAAAGTTGGCAGCATACAATTATCTAGAATGTCTTTGTACGCTGTAGAATTACGGTTTCCCTTCAGTGGAACCAAGAGGCCCAAACCTGTTCCAGCATGACAATGCTCCTCCGCACGAAGCAAGACCCATGAAGACATAGTGTATTAAGTTTGGAGTGGAAGAACTTGAAGGCCACGGAGCCCTGACCTCAAACCCATATCAGCCCTAATATAGCCATGTAGTGCATGCGTGAAGCAGATTATATAAGAATACTTGGGTGTATTGCGTGCATATTTATTTCATTTCAGAGTTTCTTACTTAAAACAGATTCATCTTTGACTTTCAGTAAAGTATTTATTTGATGTTTAAGTAACGATTTGTCTTGGTGGCATCCTTTTTAAACACTTCTTAAAGATAATGATTTCCATTACACCGGACTCAACCTGGTAGCAAAGAAACATCAGTAATTAGCATATTACTCATTCTCTCTCTATACTTAGCTTAACCACCATACTGTTAATGAAAATTAAATTAGTTTCAGACCGGATGGTTGTAAATGGCGCAAACAGAAACATCATAATCTCATCTGTGTAGCTCGCCTTACACTCAATGTGATCACAAAGCCATTTTTCAGCCTTCGGGGCCCATTTATGTCCAAAAGAAGATGTAATTACGCAGTTTCTGGATTTAGAGCACGGTTTACAGGGCGTCCCCAAGTGATAGAACACAAACACTCAGCATGAACGGAATGAAGTGCTGATAGAAGGAGGTGCATGTGAAGTATGTTAGTTAAGATGCTCAGTGTACAGTGTATAATTACTGTCTCACACACACTCACTCTCACAACACAAACCATATTGATCCCGTAAAGGACATTGTCTCACGGCAGCAACCAATGGGAGTGAGACTAAATCAGTGATGAACCTAGTAGATTTATAAACAGTGACATGTTACATGGGTGCAGTTATATCTCTAGCGTATTCATTTTTAACAGCAAAACATCTTATTTGTGGTCAAATGGATGGCATGATACATTATGTATGTAAAGAAATAGGAGAAACTGCCAGGAGCCACCAACATATAGTGATTTAAGTCAGGGTTAAGCAAAATTACACCATCTACCCCATTAAATCCGATTTTTTTCATTATATAAGCATTTAAAATGTTTTATAATAGTGATCACTAGTAATAGAAATCAAACAAAATGCATAGGTTTGTACAGTAAACAAGTGGCAAGGAGAAGAGTGAATGAATTGAGATTTTAGGGAAAAATATGTAAGACAAGAATGATGTAAATTACGATAAATCCAAGTGGAGATCTGGCGTTTGTGTTATCTGGCTGACCATTATCAGTTTATTTGTGACTTCAGTTTGGTGTTCCTCAAGACTCCGTTCTAGTCCCACTGCTTTTTTTCACCCTAAATATGCTACAGTTCCTCTTGGTGCAATGATTCATACACGTGATCTTAGTTTCCATTGCTATGCTGATGACACACGGCTTTACGTTTCTGACAACACCTTAATGAAGTCGAGAACATGTAATGGACACTAGACACTGAATGCTGAGTAATTTCCTCCTACTTCTATTAGGACCACAGGCAGCTAGAAATAATTATTTTTCAATTATATAGTAACGCTTGATGGTCATTCAGTTACAACCATGCGCAGCAGTAAAAGACACGGGAATGACTCCGGTGTCCCATTTGAAAAATCATGTAGATAATAAACTTTTTTCCATCTCAGATCGCTAAGCTAGGAAATGTAGTGTTGTTGACGCTTTCAAGTAGTCTAGGTTGGACTATTGTAACTGCCTGGGTGTTGTAGTAGCTTTATGACCATTTGTGACTGATCAATACTCCAGGCAATACATTTAGATAAAAATCTGCCTGGTGGTACAGCAGGTGCTGTTGCTGCCTCATAGCTCCAGGCTCTCTGTTTTGGGCATAAGCTTGGGTTTACCTCCCGTCGGAGTTCTATATGTTCTCTCAAAGTCCATGGGAGTTTCATCTGGGTTATCGGGTTTCCTTCCACCTCCCAAAATCAAGCCAGTAGAATAATCGCCTACATTAAATTGACCCTAGATGTGAATGTCATCCTGCATCTAGTATCTCATCCAGGCTGACTTTCCTCCTCATGTCCAGTGTTCCAGGGGTAGACTTCGGATCCAATGCATCTTTGTGATCAAGAGGTTAATGAAGATGAATGGCATCACTTTCCCAAATCTATGTTATGGGGACATTTTTCTTTGTCTGTCATTACACCCTTGAGCTGATGACATGTTTCCCTCGACCTCCTTTTCCCCAAAGATTATTGCCTATTCTGTATTTAGTCTGTGTCCCAAATCGCATATAGCTGTGCCAAATCATATTCAGAGTAGTGTACGATAGTCTCAGACACATTGCTATTTTGGATGTAATGCATTCATAGATGGTATATTTTCACCATGACCCATCATATAAACACAAATGTGGCATCAAGTGAAGGTTTGAATTGTCTGTTGTACAAATAATTTCAGGTCTCGGAGATGCTCTTTGGAATCTGAGAGCAGGGATAGAAAAAATAACTGGTGGCACTACATTGCTGCTTTGTCATGAATCATTACCCGTGTGGGATGGGAGGGGGGGGGGGGGCGGGGGGAGAGAAGACGGGATACAGCAGATGCAATGAGTGAGAAAAGCTGTTTCCTAATCAGGTGGAACAGCAGTGCGTCCTCTTATACCACCTGCCAAACAACATAAGAACAAACAAACCATGACTGCTATCTTTGTAGGCTCTTCGTGTGAGTTCTTCAGACTTCTTTTCTTGCATAAGTCATCAGTACCAAGAGAGATCCTGATGATATTTTGGAACCCAATCTTTTAGTCAAGCACCTGTCAATCCTGGTCAGAACGTGGTCAATTATTCCTTTGTAGAACATCAACAAAGTCTGATGTGAGTATCACCTTAAGCTTCACTGGAGCGCATTTAATTGGCAGTGGCAGCTGGCGTTTATTAAACATGTTATTTGCACATTTAACATAAATTACAGGTTTATGTGAATGTGCTTATTCTAACACATTAACGGTTCTACCATATAACAGCTCATTTAGAGGAACTCGTATGGACGTTGCTCCACAAGATCTAAGACTAATAATAAACCGTTTGTGCATTGGTCTGGCCTATTGTTTCATTTTCGGTCTCTCCTCATAAAAAGGAGCGTCGGATGATTTTTTTAAAGTCGAGGTAACATAGCAGTGTCAATCATTTTGTGCGAAGCTGCTAGCTGAACTAGGAGTCGACAGTTAGCTAGACTTATAAACGACAAATTCAGAAATGAAGCAAATAATCCAGCAGAACGTTATAGTTTATTTACAGTGTTTAGAAATTGCATCACTACTGCCGGCTCCAAGGGCCTGTAACTGGCGCTATGTTGTCAGTCATGTTGATTCCCGTTTTAGTGATTGGCAGCCAGCTACGGGATGATGAGAGGCTATGTGAGATCGGCCCCTCAAAGTCCGAAGCTATGGTTCTCTCCCAGGAAAGACCGGGATGTTTCTTTCAGGTGCACTTGGACAAGGAGTTTAACTATCTTGGGATTTTATCCACATGTATAGGAGATGAGATTGACCAACAGATTGGTGTTCCAGTTGTTGTACTGGTCTGCGGTGGTGAAGCAGGTACTCTCTGTTTACTGGTCAATCTATAACCCTTTCATTATTGTGATCACAAGCTGTAGGTAGTGATTGAAAGAACAAGACAGAAAACACCAGAGGTGGGAAGGAGATTCC
This sequence comes from Notoglanidium macrostoma, assembly GCA_030068235.1. Lineage (NCBI taxonomy): Eukaryota > Metazoa > Chordata > Actinopteri > Siluriformes > Auchenoglanididae > Notoglanidium > Notoglanidium macrostoma. The sequence goes on along the minus strand of JAQQZR010000003.1, from coordinate 20,649,889 downwards.
AACAAATAGTGGCAGGGCTTATCATCATCATCATGAACAGATCTCCATATTGCAAAAATGGCTGTCTTAAACTTCCTCCGGGAGAGTTTCCTGCAAAAGACTGGAGGTGTGTAGTCTCATTTATAACTCGTTGCATGGGATCCAAGGAACAGGAAATGGTGTGTGCACAAAATGATCAGATTTAGGTCCCAGATGCATATAAATAGCACTCAGTTGGTGGAAATTAAAAAAAAAAAAAACAACAACAACAACACAGAGACACATTTCCGAAAGTGATAATCTACACTATTAGATAAAATAAGGGAATGATAATGCAGGCTATCTTGCATTCACTTTAGTCAGAGCCATTTGTGCATCTCCTATCACTCGCAACATTAATGGAGTAATAATGCTTCGAATTAAGCATATCTGAAAAGCAAATTTATTCCACGAACGTGCCCTTTTTCGCAAAGTATTTTTGGATAACCCGCAATTGCCTTTTGATGTCGGCTTGTTCAGCCTGAATGGAATGGTGAATATTGGTGACATCCTAATTGCTAACATGTTATGCTGCTGGAATGATGAGACTTATAAAAAGATAGCGGTGAGCCAGTTCCTGTTTCCTGCTGCTGAAAAAAAAAATACAGGAAATTGAATTCCTCTGAGCCACAATCGGAAATGGTTCATAAGCCAGCCTTTGACTGGCCTTATAAACACAACGTGCTCTACACAAACAACTCCGCTGTCTGGTGTTCTGCAACACTAATACGCTATTTTTAACAGTATTGAGTTACTCCAACAACTTCGTGTTTTTGTTCATCTCTATGGCACACCCAATTTATTTTAAAGTGAAGTGATAGCCAGAGTTTGACCATTTTATTCTTAGCAAGATGTACTTTTCGGTGGATCTGATCGAGCTTTGCTGAGCCAGCTTGTCTCCCTAGCACTTCCTATCAGGCTCACACCATTTCTTCTTGTCGAGTTTTGGTCCAGATGTACCTTCTTCCAGGCGTCACTTGCCAACAGCTCAGTGCGTTGATCAAGAGCACTGCCCCTTTTTTTTTTTTTTTTAAATAAAACCTTTTTTTGTTAACTTCATGCGTAGTGCAGGTTTGAGTATCTACTAGTTCCTGCCTGCATCCTGGATTACGTCTTTTCACGCATTCGCACATCTTGAGTCGTTTCACACCTTTTTTTTCTTTAGCAACATGCAAATTATAGCATTTTTCTTTGTCACCTTTCAAAGAGTCAGTTTCTTTCTTTTCGGTTTCCTGAATAAATTCATTATAGCAAAGTTCAAATATTTGTTTTTAAACGTTTTACAGACTTGATTTTCATAATCGCACGCAAATAAATCCTACTTCGTTGCTCTCTGCGGCTCGGTTTTTCTCCTGTTCCTCCACTCTCATTCCTTCTCTCTCTGTTCCTGTTTAAGTGTGTGAGGATTTGCCGGGTCACGCTGAGACAGCAGGACAAAGCAGTGTTGACTGTTCGCTTTCTGAAAAGCCATGAAATGACTTTGTTTTTGTTTTTTTTTCTTTCTTTTTTTTTTATCTTTTCTTTTCTCTACGTTAGGAGAGGAGATGGAATATCCCACCACCGCAATAACATGTCGTGGTTCAATTTTCACATCTGCATCTATGCCACATGCGGTCAGTGTTTTTGTTTCGGTAAAATGTGTTCCAATTTGGCGTGACAGCTAGCTGAGGGCTTGTTTGAGCATGACAGAGCGTCGATCCTTACTGTAATGACTTTGCGTCGCTTTGACTCAGATATCAGATTAAAACAAGGGCCTAGAAATCCGAGCCCGTGTTTGTTTCAGCGGGGAAATAAATACAGAATTTTACCAAGTCAATACTAATTATTAGAGCGTGCACTGCAATAAATTCCATGAAGTTCCGTGTCATAAACAAAGCAGAATATATCTAATATTAATCAAAATGAAATGATATTGATATATGGTTTTGAAAAAAATCTATTCATGGTCTCATTTAATGTCTGCAAAATCAGCTCATGTTCAATAAATACAATCGAAATCAACTGATCAATTCCAGTGCTTTGAAATCGATAGCAGACGCACTATTTTGAAGACAGGAGGTTATTTGGAGTTGGCGAGGGATCTACTGCTTGTCTATGATCACACGTCACTGTGAATGGAAACACACGGGAAGATCATATTCTGTTTTTTTTCCCCCTCGCTGTGGTTACTCTTTCGCTCGGTTGCATCACAATATCTCAGGAATAGGTTTCATTCTTCGATTCATTTGAAACGGTTCCAAATTACGCACAGCGTACTCCAGTTAGCCTGACTCCGCCGGCCATGACTCGGAGAAGACCCTGCCCCAGTGGTGTCTGTTCCATTTCACTTTTCCTTTCCAGCGAGCGCAGGGAGCGAGGGCCAAAGCCATCGGAGCATGGAGGAATATAATTTCTGCCGTAAGAAGCTTACAGCACTGCTGCCTTTCGAGAACCCAGTAGCTCTGCTAACTTGTGACAGATGGCAGGTCAGCGTTTTAGATAAGAACCTGCACTTAATTGGGAGGCCTGATTGGAGTTATGTAACAGACATACACGAGGATGAGCGCAGCGAGCCAACGATGGCCAATTATTTTTGACACGCCAATAAAAGTAAACTTTGCGATTGGCCTTCACCCGATGATTACCAAGTAGGAAATGTAAAGTAGGATCTGTCACTCCGAGTACAGAACACAGAACTGGTTTTATTTCATGAGCTATAAAACCGTATATGCTTTCTTATTTGAAAAACATGTATTTATGTCTCTATTTAAATCTCAGGCAAATCCATTTTTAAGATCATCTTGTTTCTTTTTGCCTGCTTCCGTGCCATTTCAGTTCAAACGCTGTCACTTTATAATCCTACAGTCCACAGTCAGACAGATATTCAAGATCATTTTCACCCTCTCCAGGAGTGGAGACCAACGAAGATCACTCCAAGAGCAAGGCGTGTCACAGTTCGCGAGGTCTCAAAGGAAGCCAGGATAACTTCTGAGCAACAAAAGGCCTCTCACACATGATGTTCATGAGTCCACCATCAGAAGAACACTGAACAACAATGGTGTGCATGGCAGGGTTGCGAGGAGAAAGCCACTGCTCTCCCAAAGGAACAGTTCTACTGGTCTACAGTTTGCTAAAGATCACATGGACAAGCCAGAATGCTGTTGGAAGAATCTTTTGTCGACTGATGAGACCAATATAAAACATTTGGGTTGAAATGTTTGGAGAAAGGAAATCACTGCATTCTAGCATAAGAACCTTATCCCATCTGTGAAACATGGAGGCGGTTTGGCATACACTCACGGATATACAGTATCGGATCATTTTCCTCAATAAATAAATGACCAAGTGTAATATTTTACCCACAACACACCACTCCAACCCAACACGGCCCGAATACAGTCAGATGATTCCTTCAGCCATTCTTCTTCCCCAGATATTCACTAACTTGTCACTCACATTGAGAAATCTCATCCTAGCATTGCTAGTGTCGTTATCAAGCCTTTCGCTTTGCCCTCATTTTATTGACTTTGTTTCTGCTGCTTATTGGAATATGCGTAACTCAACTCTAAATATGACCCTTAATGACTAACATGACTCAATTAAAATGGTCCTGTATTTATCCCATCTGCTTTAATCAATAAGACTGTGCTGTGTTGACTTTTATTAGTGAAAGTTATCGAAGATGAAATTTGTATTAGATTTTCATGTCCGATAAATTAGAGACAGGGACTCGTACTCTCATACCCCAGTGTAATAAAAAAAAAAAGATGGCTGCCATTTTTGATAAACTCTTTGATTAAACCCAGCAATAACCTTTTTAAAGTATGACTGCCAATGTGGGATTATTAGATCTTGTAATCAGCTCATAAGTAGGGATGGTTGTGATGGAGACAGTAATTCAATTCACCAGATGAAAGCATTTTCAAGTTGAAAATTCAAGGAATGGCAATTTAAGCGAGATAACGATGTCCGGATGCTTATTAAATTCCCAAGGGACCCAGCAGAATAAAAAAGGCCGCTTGTTAGCTTGTAGAAAGGCATGTCTTGTGCTAGGATTAGATTTATGGTGTTAAATCAAGCAAGCATTTGCCATTTGTGATGAAATGTGTCCTGCATGTGTTTGTGTGGGTGGTTCGGCGGTACGGTCGAGTGCTTCTCAAGATGTTAGCTACCTTTCTCAAGGGGCTTGGTTCAGCTCCAATTACTGCTACTAGCTTTACTTCCGTCTTTATATTTTGGATAGAATGGTTATTGACAGTTCTGTATAGGAATTGTTTCTCCAATACAGACATGGAAACAGGGGCTGTGGTCAGAGTGCAGGGACGGTTTAGTGGCTATCCCTGGATCTAAATCTATTCACAATTCATAGGTTATCAATGCGTCGCTATGGGAACTCCATGCAAACTCATTGAGGTTCAGTAGTGCATTCATGGGAAATCATGGGATTTAAATTAGACTGTATAAACGTTCATATGCCTTTCCTTTAGCCTGCCATGGGAGATACCTAAAGCGCAGAATGCCTGTGGGATTCCCATTAAATTCCAACATTCACCAATTAAAACTTCAACCTATCTAATAAAGTCCATATGAGACTCAAGCCGAATGGGCCGCATAACGTAGCACGTAATAAATATTTCACATGACTGACTAACCCGTTGAAATTCAGGAGGAGCCACGGAAACCAGACTATTTTCCAGCGCGTAACATTTAAAAATCCAAGGATTGTAAGATAGAACAGTGATGCAGCAGGTAGCATTACAGATCCAAGAGTCAGGGTTCGATCCTTACTGTCTGTGAGGAATTTGTGTTTGGATTTCATCAGAGTTCTAAATCTTCCTCCTACGTATATATTAAATTACCCCCATGTGCGAATATGTGTTTGCGCGGTGTCTTGCAAATTACTGGCGTTCCATCTGGAGGAAATTCCTCAGGCCAATATGCAGTGTCCCAGTGCCTGGCTTTACAACCCGTACTGATGTTGAATGAATGAATAATGATGTGCAGTGTAAGATTTACAATAGGAATCCTTTGGTATTTTCCAAAAGGCTGTGCTCAGAGAAAAGAACAACAAGAAACGACAGCACTTACACGCACCAGTCATGAGATTTGGACCTCTGGTGAAGAGTAGAGCTATCACTAGCATGAACGTTCCCAGTGCTATATAAACTAAATGGGGAAATCCATTCATCCATCCATCCATCCATTATCTATACCGCTTCTTCATCAGGGTCATGGGGAAGCAGGAACCAATCCCAGCTGACTTCAGGCGAGAGGCGAGGCACACCCTGAGCTATAGAGAAATTCCAAGGGAAGTTTGAATGCATATAAAACTTTTGAAGAAAGCTGGGCTCAGAGAGAAAATGAACTTTTACATTCTGCTTCTGGTTCCATTGCGAGTCAAAGGTTTCACTGATCTACAACCTTCCCATCACTGGCACCGAACCTAAACCACTCAGACCCCATTCACACACATACAGACAGTTTTAAACGTTGTTTTCTTTGCCCTCTGCATTTTTTGGCTTCACGTCAACATGAAAGCACAGCTTTGGGTCACTGACATTGAAGATTTAAAAAAAAAAAATGCTTTCCAGGGTGGAGAACTGCATTTTCACTGTTTTTGTGTGGAGTGCTTTTTCTTTATCTTATTTTTTTTTAGCCATGTTGGTCTTTTTGCTCATTTTGCTTAATACTCATTCCTTAATCTTAATCTTATTCTCAAAGCTTTACTCTGACATAAATACTACCACCACATGATGGGCTGGTGTGCTGTATGAAAAATGTCTTCCTTTGGAAAACAAACAATCTTTTATTTCATTCTTGTTTGCTTGTTTGCAACACCGTTTTTGGTAAATCAGCAAAGACGTGATTGTGCTTCAATTAGTTCCCAATCTGCCTGTAAAACAAAGGCGAGGTGCGGAATTCCACCGGCTTCATTACTGAAGCCGCCGAGACCGGCGCGATGACGCAAATGTTCTTAAGCTTGTTGATTAACAATAAGCCATGGTTAATAAACACTCTGATCATCATAACTACCACTTTCAATTTTTTTTTTTTATTATTATTCTCTGCTATTTTAGAATACCAATGAGGAGATTTTATATTTTAAGTTCTTCATCTGTGAATGATCTGTTACTATAGAAACCATAGCCCTGTCATTTGAAGTTGCACTGCTGTCAGAGCTGCTGTTATAGGTGTTGGGAAAGAACTCAGACTTTCAGGTGGCACTATATATATATATACATCTGACTCAAGCCTTTGGTATTGAGTGTTACCTTGTGCTAATAGATACCTATTAACTGACATATGTTCAAATACAGCTGCGGTAATGATCACGTCTGAGTCCGTAATTGTGTCCTTATTCACGTCTATGCGAGTTAAGTAATGGCTGTCGATAAATCATGGCTGTCATTTCTCAATGTCAAAAACAGCCTGTTCTAACCAGTTTCATTAATGGCTGGGTAATGGATTGGATAGATATGGTGGAATTAAAGTGCTTGATAAGTCGCATTATTTCAAGTTCACTGATGAATAGCGGCCTGGTAATTAAACTGTTTCATTCGGGGGAACCCGTGCCATGAACAGGCTGCTTGATTTGTAATGGATCAGTAAAAAAGAAACTGCATCTGAATAAGAAAATTGGATGAGATAAATAATAGCATGTGTGCTGACCCATTCGACATCCAAATGCTGTTTATCTGTTTTTGTTACGTCTGTGTTCAGAGCTGTCAACATGGTGCTCATCGGCTCCTGGACCGTGTTCATTTACCAATTTGGCGTCAACAATGATCATGATAAACGAATATCTGTAAAGTGACACTTAGACATTGTTTTCATGTCATTATTTGTAAGAACGGAAACTGGTTAATAATGTTGGCAGCGCCTGCTCGTTTAATCACGGGAGTCTGTTGCATGCAATTTTAAGACACAAGCCAAGACTGCACTTTGTTGGAACAGGCTAATAGTCGGAGGCTGTCGCATCAGAGCGTTACGCACTTCCCAGGTTTGATTCTGAGCTTGGGATCATTTGTAACATGCATAACTGATCCACTTTAGAATCAGTATACCATAATTGAGGTATTTAAAGTTTGATAGATGCGCCAACTTCTTCCTAGTTACCGTCATATACGTTCCCCTTATTCTGATACAATTTTCTATCCCATACTATTCATCCATTCCTATGAAAGTAGCTATCTAGCTCCACCCGGATTTCTCCAGCTCCATGATCTTTCCTTACGTCATTTCGTTGAGGTTGTGGTTCTATACACCATGGAAGGCCATCTAAAACCGTGTGAATGAAAAATGGGAATGATTGATCGGGCTAGACTCCTGCTTAAACGTTCATCCCGAGCTTGTTGCACGTCCAGATTAGCCTACCATGAATTTTTCTTCAGAAAAGCGCTTGTGCGCGATAGTTCAAGCGCCCGTTTGATTTCAGCTGTTTCTGGAAATGGAGTTCCTGTTTTGACGCCTCTACGGTTCAGCCTTGGGGCAAGAAATAGACGGAGGAAGAAAACGCTTTCTTCCAGCTTGTCAAAAATCCTTTTGTTTCCCAGCTGTCATCATGCTGCGAGTCCGTCCAGGGTTGTGAAAACCGGGTGTGTTTATTTTTGCTCAGAGACCACGAGTCCTGCATGTTAAGTGACGTAGAAAGGCGATGCTGGATCACATAAACATTACACTCACAGCTCCTAGAACAGAACAGTCTATTTATACACATACCATGCACAGAGTTCTGCCTGTAAAGCGCCAGTAAAAACCATGAAAAACCTGATATTAGCATGAAAATGAATATTTAGATATGCTGTTCTTCTATCGGCAGATCATTTTAAGCATATACGTATTTCTGATAACGGAAAAGGAAAGTTTCAAAAGGAAAGAGAGGAATAAAAATCTCATTCGGTTTACGCTAATCTTATAATAGCAAATACGGGATGCTAAGATGTCACTTTTGCGATGTTTATTATGCGATATGATTTGATTATTATGTAGTATGATTTCTGGGCAAGTGTAATTTTTTATACAGATGTCTGTTGTAATGGGAACAGAGTGCAATCAACGTGTGAGGCCGCAGAAAATATTAGGGGTTTTCCCAGAAGGTTCCGTTTTCACTCGATCAAAGTTAAAACGGCTTTGATGCTAATTACTGTTTTATCGAGCGTTTGTCTAAAACAGTGATTGGGTTGGCCTCCGGGTGTATGGATTCATATGTTGTTTTAGAAGAATAGGGGGAAAAACACTGCTTGAGTTTCCACACCTGACGGGAACCCAGTCCAGCCGTCTGTATCGTTTCGTTTCAAAAGTAGAGACAAGAAGGATGCTTAGCTCGGAGGCTTTCAGATCTTAAAATTGGAAATTTATACTAATTTATACAGTGTATTCACTCGCACGCACACGCACACACATATGCTTGTTTTGCTGTCCTTGTGAGGACCTTCCGTTGATATAATTATTAATGCAGATAGTTAACGCTATGCTTCACCAACACCTAACCCAACCAAAAGGAAAACTTCTGGCCTTTGTTTTTTTTTTTTTTGTACATAAAAGCAGTATTTTTTAAAGCCATTTTCCAAATGTCCCCACAAGGTCGAAACTGTCAGATATTCCTATCCTTGAGGCAATATTTGGTCCTTAACTAGATATAAAATTGTCCCCTACAGAAACTTGCTAAAGCTCTAAATCTAAATGGAAGAAATATTTTTGCTATTTTACTATTTTTGTGTGTGTGAAATCAATCAACAATCAAATAAACAAATTATTATAAATAAATGTTTCACAAGCACCAAGTGATAATGAGGGCATGCAATGACTCTTTTCAGTGAGTCAAATCGTTTGATTCAACTCACCAACAAGTCTTATGATTCCCAAACCATTCTTATGATTCTCAAATGACTCCTTGCTGTTTTTTTTTTTATCTTTGCATAAATATAGCTCAGATTTGTTTAAAGAAAGTTACACAAAATAACAATATAACATTACTACACAACACTTAGCCTTAAATCAGAATGTGCACAATAAATGTGCATTGCCAAAAAAACACTGTATTAATGCAATACTTGTTCTGCTGTGTTTGTGCTGTATTGTGAAGAATTATTTATTTTAATCTTGACAGCTCCTATAATGCACCTTTCATATATAAATACAACTGAGAGTCCAACACCATGGACATATGAATACATGAATGAATGAATTAGTAATTAGCTGACTCAAAGAGTCGACTCATTCACAAACAATACAGAAGAATCTACATTTGAATCTGTAATGAGCTGACTCAAAGAGTCGACTCATTCGACTCATTCACAAACAATACAGAAGAATCTACATTTGAATCAGTAATGAGCTGACTCAAAGAGTCGACTCATTCACAAACGATACAGAAGAATCTACATTCGAATCAGTAATGAGCTGACTCAAAGAGTCGACTCATTCCCAAACGATACAGAAGAATCTACATTTGAGTCAGTAATGAGCTGACTCAAAGAACTGACCGAAATACATGTTTACATGAACGAATGAATCAGTAATGAGCTGACTCAAAGAGCTGACTCATTGATAAATGATACCGAGGAATCTACATTACATTTGACGTTATCCTGTCGTTATGGGGACATTTACGGGGGTGTTTTCTCGGTTGCTATGATATATTTATCCACACTAAAGTTGCACAAGAGTGAAATACCCCTTGTTATAGAACTTTTTTAATAAAATAAAATAAATATTGATCTCAAAATTACAGACCTGCCATATTTGTGATTAAATAATAAATTGCGCTATGCTTGGCACATCAATTTTTATTATTTGTCTAAAAACTATAAGAGGAAAAACAAACTTTTGTAAAAGATTTTTTTAATTAACTGTGTTTTGCAAAAATATTAGCACGGGTTTTGTAAATGGATTAAATGTGAACTTGAGAAATGCATTATATGAAGTCAGAAAAACTGTTGTTCTTTCCTCACAAGACACACACACACACACACACACACACACACACACACACACACACACACACACCTCAAGTCCCCACTGACCTTCTGCCTTTTTGTTAGCCATTTGCAAAGAGAATTTGTGAGGAGTGCTTGTGCCTTGGTGTAGATTCAAGTGTGTTTGTGTTTGTGTGTGGGTGTGTGTTTGCGCTCCATCAGCCTCTGAAGGAGAGCTGCAAATGTACTGAAGGTCACACACACACATACACACTCACACACACACACACACTCATACACACACTCATACACACTCCACATTCCACAAAATGCAGTGGTGAGATTGTAACACTTTGGTTCTTGTTCGTTTTACACGCAGCCTCCTTGTTAGTGTGTGAAAACTAAACCAGCTGAGTGGTAATACCATGCAAGGAAAAGATGTTTGATGGAAAAAGAACAAAATAGAGAAAGAAAATGCTGTATTATGCAAAAATCAACGTGATTTGCAACTGCACTACAGTCAGAGCTGCAGTGAGAGAAAATGAATCATCACCTTCTGACCAATCAGAATCCAGAATTCAACAATGCTGAGGTCTTTATGGCCTAAGCTGTGAAGGCCAGTGCTGCTGTAGCAGGAATGTAAATGTATTGTGTGTGTGTGTGTGTGTGTGTGCTTGAATGCACTGTGACCTCTTATATATGAAGGTTCAGAAAAAGTGATTATGGTTCCTCTGAGATGGTGTAAAAGTTCAGGAAATGGTTTGTGTGTGTGTGTGTGTGTGTGTGTGTGTGTGTGTGTGTGTGTGTGTGTGTGAGAGAGAGAGAGAGAGAGAGAGAGAGAGAGAGAGAGAGAGATTTCTCTAAATCGCAGGCATTGACACCAGAATTAAAGGATGGGCAGTTTTACTTCTGTCAGCTCAAGACTCTTTTTTCAAAACAGTTAGACTTCAGAAATGGAGAACTTCATCAACTTTCGAAAAACTCAACAATTAGGAAAACATTCACGGAAAAAATAAAAAAACAACAACTGCTGTGTTAAAATGATTCCTAGCCGAGTTCACTAAGAACACTTTCACATACACGTTTTTGAAGCGGTTTGAACGGAACCCTGGTGTGCTGAAATGCAGCGAGCAAGCGATTCAACTCTGAATCGACTCGACTGCAGGAAGTGAATCAAACATGTGTCTTTTGGGCTGCGTCATTTTTCAATTGATGTTTGTTTTGGTTTTTTTTTGGAACAATATGCTACATGATAGTTCCATGAACATCAGACAAATTTATGCAAAATGCTTATTTTTCTCCCAGAAAACTCCTTTAACATCTACCTCAGTTCCCACAGGACTACGCTAACATTACCCAGGCGCAACGTTTGTATTAGCATTTCTTAATCATTATCTTCCTCTCAGTTTTTCCCTGAATCCCATGTGGACATGATTCATGACTCTCTCTCTCTCTCTCTCTCTCTCTCTCACGCATCCACACACACACACACACACACACACACACACACACACACACACACACACACACACACACACACACACACACA
>JAQQZR010000003.1:20587245-20637598 GCA_030068235.1 Notoglanidium macrostoma | reverse complement strand
CACACACACACACACACACACACACACACACACACACACACACACACACACACACACACACACACACAGAGACAGAGTGATTATGCACATATTAGACCATTAAGTCCATTTTAGTCTCATCTGAATGAAATGACTTTCAAACACCCGCATTAAATATTTCTCACATGGTAAACACGAACAGGAAGACATCATCTATACCATCTCCTTCTTAAGTACTAAACGAACAACAAGCTTTTTTTCTACTTTTCCATTTTTCCGTCTTTTTAGCATAATATTTGATAGTGAGGAGGTGTGGCCTATGTGCTTGTCAGTTACAGTGAAGGTGGTGTGGCCTTTGTGCCTGTCAGTTACAGTGAAGGAGGTGTGGCCTTTGTGCCTGTCAGTTACAGTGAAGGAGGCGTGGCCTTTGTGCCTGTCAGTTACAGTGAAGGAGGCGTGGCCTTTGTGCCTGTCAGTTACAGTGAAGGAGGTGTGGCCTTTGTGCATATTTTGACAGTGAAGGAGGCGTGGCCTTTGTGTTTGTAACTCACAGTGAAGGAGGCATGGCTTATGTGCTTGTCAATTACGGTGATGGAGGTGTGGCCTATGTGAATATTAATAACAATTAAGGAGGCGTGGCCTTTGTGTTTGTGACTCACAGTGAAGGAGGTGTGGCCCTCTTGCTTGTCAGTTACAGTGAAAGAGGCGTGGCTTATGTGAATATTAATGACAAGGAGGCATGGCCTTATTTTTAGCCCAGTAAAGGAGGTGTGGCCTATACGTGTGTCACGTGAACAGAGGCGTGGCCTATACGTATGTCACATGAACAGAGGCGTGGCCTATACGTGTGTCACATGAAAGGAGGCGTGGCCTATACGTATGTCACATGAACGGAGGCGTGGCCTGTGTGTTTTTCAGTCCAAGTGAAGCAGGTGTGGTATAAGTGCTTGTCTGCCATAGTGAAGTAGGTGTGGCCACCATGTTTTTCAGGCCCAGTGAAGGAGGCGTGGCCTCTGTTGGCATGCATTAGATCACTGTGTCAGTGTGATCTTTATGTTTTGGCACATTTTGTTTCCTGCTTTATTTCTGGAACACATGTCAGTTCAGTTCTCAAACACATAATTAAAACACGACTACAACAAGGGAACATTGTCGTTTATTATTATCAATATTATTGACTGTATGTGGCATCAAATTGTCCAAGCTGTTCATCCTGCACTCTCAGTGCTAACTACAACCTGGCCTTCCTGTGCGCAGTGAAAAACGCTCCGTGCAGCTCCTTTACCGAGCGGCTGAAACGGTTTGTTTGTGAGATGGTGAGAAAGCAATAATGTGACCTTGGTCTAAACATCGACAAGCTTCTAAATAAAACTGGGTGGCTGGATTTTAGTTCGACACGGAGAAGCAATGCTGCTCAGCTATAACTCTGAACATACAGTACTTCGGGAATAAACTCCGATAATGCTTCGGGAATAATTCTTCGAGTGGAATGCAGGACGTGCGGATAGATACAGATCTGAATAGCTCTAAATGTCCAAGATCGCATAATCAGGAATACCCAAGGTGTTCTTATATAAACAGTACACTATGGCTGGGTTACAATAGTCACCAGGTGCTTGAGTTCATACAACACTGATAAATGTGTATTTAAGGTAAATAATAATGTGATAATTTAGATAGTTAGATTTACCTAGCCTTTTCGTCGTGCTAATCTATTCCTGACGACAAGAAATGTGTTTGACTTCCCAGTGTTTTTGTTGGATTTAGGTGACGAGAGGGTACGAACCATGACCTCAATCTATCCTCATGCCATTTCTTACATCAACAACATGGAGATTCTAATGAACTTTGGTCACGCTTAAACAGCTTTGGTCCTAAAAGCTGTTGTAATTCACAGGCTGGAGTAAATAGAATAAAACTTGCCCTGGTGTGTTCCACAACTGCGTGTGTAGACGTGTGTGTGTTTATATGTTTAAGTAGAAAAAAAAGAGTAAATAAAAACGCGGTAGACAAACATCTCTACAAAGTCAAAGCTGTGACGGATTCCATTCATTACAGAGACCTGTGTTCATCACACACACACACACACATACACATATACACACACACACACTGCCACTTTATGATAAGTGGTGCGCTGAAGCTTTAAACCATCCAAGAAGCTTCATTTGGCTCTCTCGGACAGCGTTGATCAATCGGGCGAGGAAACGACGAACATCACTCAGCGCTCTTACCCTTTTCCTCTCCCCTGAGTCGAGCTTAACGTTGATCTGATATTCGGGCGGGAGAGAGAATAAAAATGAAGCCGAGCGTTCAGCCGAATTAATGAGGCTGCCAAAAACGCCCCAGACCTCTTAAGCGATTGCCTATTCGGCGATTCCAGACGGAGATAAGCCTGCACACACACACACACAAATGAAAAGAAGGAAAAAAAAAGAAAAAACATGCACGTTAGTGCCAACGGTTAAACAATATGAATCGACGCTGTCTGGGAGAAACGCTTAATGATGATAAAGTGAAAACGGAGGCATTAGGATCCGCCCAGGCAAAATCTGCCAACGCCTCCACGCTGGCTGCCGACGGCCAGCGACCCTCCAAGGCCGAAACTGGGTCTGACATCTGACGCGGACGGCCCGGCATAAAGGAAGAGTCCTCCAAAGCTGCTCTTTATCATGCAACTGGTCACGACATTATTCATAAAAAGCATGCCAGGTCATTTTCCATCGGCTGTGTGAGGCATAGCTAGAAAACTTTTTTTTTCCTTTCAGCCAGTTTCGCCTTTATCCATTAAAAATCTAATAACTCCTGGTGATCAGAAGCCGGCGCAGAGTGCAGCAACATGTCCTCGACTTTACATCTATTTCCATTTGCACTTCAAAAAATAAATACCCCGCCGCCGGCACCGTTTGATGTGTGACGGAGGTGTTTATTTGCCACTGTGCAGGCATTCTGAATAGCAGCGGCAAGGCGGCCCCGTGGCCCGAGAAAAACTCCAGCTACTGCTGCTAATTGCAGACCACAGCTCTGCCGTTGAATATGCATTAAGTTTGTCTCTCAATTTCTCGCCTCTGTTGCTTCCGTGTGCTTTAATAAGCCTCCGTCCTTAGCGGCTTCCACACTGTTTGCATCCTCACGAGGGTCTTGTGTAAGAAATCTCTAAAATATGCCTTACAGATTTAACTCCTTTAGTGATCCTACACCGCTGATATAGTTATCAGTATTGCGTAAAGCTGGATGTCAAAATCATAATACTATATATATATAAAGTCTATGGCATGACGATATCATGTACAAAATGCAGAATTGCTTTATTAGCTAATCATTATCGGTATTGTTTCTATAGCAACATGGAACAGCAGTCTAAGATTAATGTGGCGTTGATCAACAACATATGACTGAATATGGTCAGTTTTCCTCTTGGACGTGAGCGTCAGTGGTTTGTAACAGTCAGAGGTAAATCTGTAACCAGAGGTCTTAACAACAGAACAGCTGTTTACAGCTGCGATAACGAAGTTCCACAACATCCGCCGCATATACGGTCTCATTCTGAACCGCAGCAGCCATCTTGGACTGTCGAGGATCCTCTCGCGCCACCGCTGGAGCCTTGTGAAATATTCATCACAAGGTGTATTGTGTCACTCACTTTTTTTTGTTTCCTTTTGCCCGAAAGACTCAATTGAGATCCATCCCAACCTTCCCCTGCTTCACTCTGTTTTGCTGATGGAGGAGGAAAAGTAGCTCTGCCGTGTAGAGAACGCTGCCATTTTTCACCCACTCATCTGTTTCGCTGTTTATCCTTCCCTGGGCTGAAGAGAGGCCTCGGTTTTTTTTTGTTTTTTGTTTTTTCCCAGTGGGTGTAATAACAAATACACCCATTAAATATTGAATAGCCGTGATGTGAAAGGAGCATCTCGAGATCCGATGAGCATAGCAGCGTGGCAAGACGTCCCTGACATGTTGATTTAGCTTCCGAGTCCATGACATCTGAGTATTTCATTTGGTGCAGTTATAGTTATTTAAGAGGATTAGGTCCGATGAAGGCAGGGACTGATCTATAAACCTTTAGAGAATTCAGGAAATGTGACATATGAACTGGCCTTTGAGGACTTTTTTAAGTGTTATTGGTGTTGGGGCTGAGGTTCAATGCCTTTGCAGTGAAACACTTTAATAATTTAACCAAGAGTAGGCCCTTTGTTTTTGAAGCTGTTTTGAAGAAGGTCGAAGTCTGTTTATGAGGTCAAGGAAAGAATTTTTCGTCTGTGTTTGTGTGTGACGAAAAGGCAGGACTGAGATGAATGCTCATTGACGTCTGAGCCACTAAAAGAAAAGCCGTTTACACCAAAAAGCAGCAATGGATAAACAAAGAAGTGCAGCAGCGCTAGTCATCGACGTGGTGCCAAATAAAAATCTGCAAAATGAGGATTTACTTTCTTCACAGCATGAGGTTTGCTCATCTCCACGTCTTCCAGAACCAGCTGGGCAGTCTCAAAGACACACACACACACACACACAGAGAAACACTCATACAGACATGTAAACAGCAGTAATCAAATACCTGCGGTGTTCTTTTCTCCTCATTTGTCAGAGACACGAGCGTCACCGAATGTATGCCGGAAAGCCTGCAATCTGCAGGCAAACAGTTCTAATTGGCCGCAGTCTCTGGCTGTCAACAATCTGCTAAAGAACCAGAGCCATTTCAAGGGCTCTGCCTCCTGAACACACTGAATTTAATTCCAATCAGCATGCATTGTGAGCTTCCAAGGGTTAGCAGTGCAGAGCTACATCGGAAGCCCTCCGAATTATCGCCTTCTACTCAAGTGCTCTCTCGCTTTCCATAACAAATAGGATCTGCATTCGTAGCGCGCTAGAGACGCATGACACTGCGAATTATACACGCGCCTCTTACCAGTTATTATCCTTTTCACCTGTATGGCTTAGGGGGGTTGAATCAAGCAAAGCTATAAGTGTTTCTAATGGGCACTTATTTAAAGCGAGCACCGCTGAAATTGTGATTGACTCACGCATTGTATGCCCAGTTCTATTGCTGCTCGGGAAGATTAAAGGTATTGTTCAGCACTGCTAAGGAAAAACCTACCAGCTTAGACCACCAACATGAACAGTGCACTATAGGCAAAGATCCAGGGAAGCCAGGATCACTGCTTCAGCAAGAGGTCTGGGTGCAAACGAGTTCTTGGTAAGTTGATAAGCACTGCAAGGTCAGGATTCATCAGGGTCTAGACTGGTTTGTTCAATGTGGATTACTTGCTTTTTTTAAAAGAATTTTAAAATGTATATAAACAGCTGGTGGAGGAATGACGTAAGGAGTGTATCCCAAGGTGAGCATATTTCTTTTCGCAAAACTTTGCCTAATATATTTTTCCCCAGACAAAGGAATCAAGATGTTGAGTTAAGGCTGTTGAGTTGATGGTGTTGAGTACATGATGTTTGAGTTGATGGTGCCTAGTTGATGCTGTCGAGGTCATGCTGTAGGAGTGATACTGTTGAGTTGTTTTTTTCAAAGTGATGCTGCTGAGTTGATGGTGTTGAATTGATGGCTTCAGCCTGATGGTGTTTAGTCAATGCTGTCAGAATGTCATTGTCAAGTTGTTGGTGCCTAGTTGATGGTGTCGAGTTTCTGCTGTCCAGGTAATACTGTCGAGTCGATGTTGTTAAGTTACTGCTCCTCAAGGGATGCTGTTGAAATGAAGGTGCCAGGTTGATGCTGTCCTGAAGATGCTGTTCAAGTTGATGGTGCCTAGATGATGCTGTTGAGGTGATGGTGTTAAAGTTATGGCACTGATGTGATATTGTTTAGTTGATGGGGTCAACTGTCACTGTCGAGTTGTTGGTGCCCAGTTGATAGTGTCGCGTTTCTGCTGGCCAGGTAATACTGTTGAGCTGATGTTGTTGCTGTTCTTCAAGGGATGCCGTTGAGGTGATGGTGTCAAGTCGATGCTGTTGAGTTCAGATTGTCTTTGAAATGATGACCAACACTGGACAAGGCTAGAAACATTTGGGTTTCCTGGATGACATTCATCCCCCAGGTTAAAGTCCCATGCCAGTATCAAATGATGAACGAGCGTACCATAAATTCATCCATACCTGGATTATATGTCACTAACTGGGAAAAGGCATGAACTACATCTTAAAATATTAAATATGTGGTCAGACTCTCAAAGAGGCCAAACAGTAGGTGGTCGTCATCGTTGAGGCAATGGCTGGGATCAGCAGTTTCTTAATTGCTTCCTATATACCAATGGCCTTGAGTGGTCAGTTTTTATCAAATTAAAAGTCTTGAGTGAGAATCATTATCTAGTAGAAATCTTGTTGATGACAGTCAGTATTGGCTGAACATACCAATAAGTGCTGTACGTGTAAGGCTTTCCACGAGCTGACTTCTACCAGAGCAAAGTATCCCCAGCAGGAAAACAGAGAAGCTATCATGATTAGACAATAAGTCAGTTCACTACCATGATGGTCATGTGGAATCTAGTGGAAAAGAGCAAAGGGTAAAGAAAGTGTGGAAACATTTCTTGCACTTGTCACCCACCCCTAGAAGATGTTTGGTTCAGCTGGATGGTCATGTTTATGCAAGGAACAACAAGGGTGGAATTGTCAGTCCTTGTGCAGCAAGCTCCTGCTGAGATACACAGGAGCTATGGCAATTGAAAAGAAATTTCTTTCTGCAAATGGACTGCAGATAGCCTCGTGCTATTATCTCTCCAGAATCAAATATGATATGAACCCAGAAAGGCAAGTGCTCATGCGAAGCAAGGCAATGAACAGCAGAATCTCATGGTGATACTTTGCCAATGGGTCCTTCGGGTTTGAGACTAGGCAAGTCAGAGCGGCAAAAAAAAAAATGTTTTTTCTGTACAGGTAAGAAGGCATACAATCTAACAGCAATGATGAGTGGGCAGCACTTTTTATTTATTATTGTGCTTGCTACCAAAGGTGGAACCTAATTAATTGGATCTATTCTCATGGCAGTACTATAATACTACGTTTTGACCATAATACTTTTTTCCCCCATAATAAGAATAGTGTTTCAGCAAACGGGCTCTTTCTTGTGTAATCTTTTTATTAGTATTTGTACTCAAGTGATTTATCACTACGATGACAGCACTTGAACGCAGGTCAGAATGTTCATTAATCTTTCCACCACTGATTGCTGTTTAATTTGGTTTCCTTTCTTTGTCACGTACAATTGTTTACTAACTACTTAGTGTACCATTAATCAACACACCGTTGATTCAAAAGGAATCACACTCTTGAAACTGAAAGGTGAGCCGATGATGCACTCCCTTTTCAAGGGTTAAAGTCATAAGGACACTGTTGCAAGGCTGAGGTTATCTATTTAGCTAGCTAGCAAATAGCTATTAGGTCATTTCTTGGTTGAGGAATGTAAAATCCCAATGACTGTTAAGAATGTCAACATTTCTTAAATACACTATACTGTATGGCCAAATGTCTGTGGCCCATAACCATCACACTCATTTATCCTTGTTGAACATCCCATTCCAGATTTAATCCCACTTTGCTGTTATAATGCACTGGTGTTAGGCAAGGAAGTCTCAAAATGAGGTTGAGGTCCAAACTCTTTATGGACCTCAACATGGAGCTGGCTTTGTGTCGACAGGATTGGGCCAAGTAGCGCCAGTGAAGGGAAAGGTAACGCTACAGCATTCAATGACTTTCTATACAATTCTGCTTAAACAGTTGGGGAACTCCAACATATTGGGTATGATGGTCATGTTTCCAGAAGCCTTTGGCCCTATAGTGTATGTTAGTCAATTACCAAGAAAAGACTCATGACAGGATAGAATCGACTGTACCAATTGCTGATCACATATCTTAAACTATTGATTTTCTTTTTATTTCTGAATTGGTGAACACAACTCAAGTGACTCAACTACACCTAAGCCTAAACTTATTCTGCTCTAATAAGGAATAGCTTATTTTTTCAGATCTAGATCTAGAAGGTTTTCTGGCTGGATTTAGAGAACCAGTCATAAGATAAATACAAGCAACCATATTTCTTAAACAGCAATAAAATTCCCCAAAGCAGCCAAATATTATTACACATTCTGCAACTTGCCAGTTCCAATGTCCTTTGCTGGCCATGAAGATATACAGTTATATTTTTATGTTCTTTACTGAACTAGATAGAGGTCGCCATCTTTTCAAAAAAAAAAAAAAAAAAGGTAAAAGGTGATTTGAAGGCTATGAATCTTTCAGAAAGCTCAGTTTGGTATTCTATCATGAGCAGGAGGTTATGGGTCCTCATGTGGAGAGAAAGCACCTGCGCCAGAGCCGATTTCCAATCTCTGGGCTTGCATCCTTGGAGTGCCCTCTTCAGCCTCTCTATCAATGGCACAAAACAGTGCAGAATTGCGAGTGTAGTCAGTGCAGAATCTTGGAGAAAATGCAAGCAAATCCCATCTGTTCTCTCATCCTTTACCTCATACGCATTTCTGACACTTTGCCATGTTGTCTAGAGACGCTGTGAATGCAAACTGTTGCAAGTGCCAGGACTACAGATGTTTTCGTGGCGCTTTAACCTTCCTCCTGCCTACACGGTCTGACTGAGGCGTGGGCCGGGCATTTCTCGATCTCCAGCTCAATTCAATTACCAAATATTTATTGCTCGGATCATCTCTGTAACCTTTATTCGCAAATGCCAAAGATCGAGGTACAATCATACTTTCTTGAGCAGAATGTTTATTTCCTCTGTATGCACAAGACACGCTATATATCAGCGCGGTTTTGGGCGCATCAACTTTTCAAAAAAGTTTATTCATCTCACTGAATGAACGAGCTTGGATTTCATTCGATTTTATATATAGAAATCCAGGATCAATTTTAATGGTAGCGCTGCTGCAAATCACAGGTTCTAATTCGAATACTTTATTCTGTAAAAACAGTTCACCCATTTCAACACCATTCCACCGCCTTCTACGGCATTCATTTGAAAATTTCATTTCCGGCAATTCATATCTGCTGTATTCGACATTAGAGCGCTAAAGCTTGCATACTCAAAAATCAAGAGTGCAAGGAAATGTAATTGAAAGCAAAAGGTTTCACAAATGTTCCATCGGTTTGCATCAAGTGTATGCTAAGGTGTTTAAATCGGATCAGTTCAAAATCCTTTAATTACTTGCAAGGTCCACGACTTGGCTGTTATAACTGCTTCCAACCTTTCATAATCATTCCTTTTATCATCATGGGTTATTTGTTTCAAGCTTTGCTATATCGTGTAGTTTTACCAGAACAAACTCAAAAGGGCCAGCCCAGGATACAACAAAAAAAATTAAGTCTTTAGAATTAAAATAATAATAATAACAATAATAGTGAATTGGAAACTCATATCAATTCAGGGAACGGGTTCATGAACAGGTTCCATTCAGGATTCTTTGAACCTTGGCGTGAGGTAGTGAACCAGCTGGCTCTTCCACCAGTTTTGAGCAGAAGCATTGTGATTAAGGATGCGTCATCACCGGAGGGTGTCGCACAATGCACAATGGAAGTAAACAGTAGTAGCAGAACAAGCTTTTGTTCTGGTATTGCAGATATTTGTCTGATTTATCCTTTTCCATTGCGTTCTCCATTGCTACATCCTGCTTCCTCTCCAAACTAATAACGCCAACTGATGTCACAGTTTGCATAGGACAAACATCTGCTGGGAACCATTTTTTCATCTTCCAAACCAATGGGTTTTGGTCAAATTGATCAGAATGGCTCAAAATTTGGTGCGTGAACCAGAACGGAACCCGTTCCCCTGTTGGTGAAAAAAGGGGTCTCAGCGTCATGCTCTTATAGGAAAATAATCAACAATGGGGTGATGTGATGATGCAGAGTCAGTGTTACCATCGTGAGGTCAATTGTAGTTGTTATTGCCTCTTTTTTACTTTATCTTTCTCTCGCGAAAGTTAATAAGAAACTCATCTTTTCCTTTTACAGAGAAAAAAGAGGCGTAAACCTCGGAAAAGCGCCTGACACTGGAGACTCCTTCCATAAATGTTAAACCAACATTTCCTTACCTTGTCAGTGATTACACACGTTCTTTATATCTGTTTACGTGGAGCGTCTGCCGGACAAATCCCTGTGAATGAGCTGTTACTATAGAAACCGTAGGAACGAGCGCTGGAACAGGAAACGTGGAACAGGAATTAAATAAAAATCATCCAAGCACAAACAACCACAACTATGGGCTTATATATGTCCACATTCATCAGTAATTAACAGCTATACAATTCTATGTTTAATCAATAATAAGAACTTTTCAGGTCCCTGCAGAAAAGCTAATTCACTGAAGGGGAAAGGACGCGGGGGATGGGACAGACTCGAAATTGGCGCTGAATAGGAAACAAACGTGTTGATCAATAAAACCCAGGGCAAAAATGTCCTGCTCCTAAAAATTCACAGCAGACCGACAGAGCTCCGAGCCCTGGCCTGCTCCATCCTGCAGCGCATGCACGATTCGCTCCTGGCTTACATGGATTTCTAATCTTCTTGATTGGTGCTCTTCTTGAAAGATCATTTGTTTAGGTACAGGAAGAGAGCCGCAAAACCATTAGACCCTGAACCAACATAATGCCCTTCTTTAATTGCTGTTTGCTTCTTCGGTATACGAGACAGCAGTAAAACCTCGGCCTGTTTCATAAATCATGATTTATTAGCGCATAAAGTTCATTTGTTTTATGAGAGCTAACGAACGAGCGCACACATACGCAGTGTTAGAAGGAGGAGGAGAATATTACTGAAAGTGTGAGGAATTTCAAAAGATAAATAGTTGGCTAGAACTATTTAGCTACAGTTATGCACTGTTCGATAGAAAAACCCTCATAAAAAGAGTATTATAAGTCTGTGTGTGCGCGTGTGCGTGTGTGTGTTTTAATAACTATGGCTTCTAGTACTGAGTCATTAGTCTATTCACAGAGTCTTAATGGAGTTTTCTAAAGAAGCAGCTCGTCACAGTTGACTAACACAACACAGAGCATCCATAAACTCCGAGCACACTGTTTTTTTTTTTGTTTTTTTTTTAAGATAATCCTTAATTCCTTATTAGTTGTATGCTTAATGATTGCACAGAGAAGCAAGAACAATACACACAAAGTCAGCCCCGGCTCCACAAAGCAGCACTGTTTCATATCATAAATGCAACATTCTGCCATGTTTAAGAGTTAAAGGAGAAGTAGGATATAAAACGTGTAACGTCCGTGAAGCTGCAGTACAGGAGCCGTAAACGCCAACGCTAATGCTACTACTGTACTATTGACAAGACTTTGTGTCAGATGCAGAAGGCGGAGCTACACTGTCCTGTGCGCTACGAAGCACCCCTGATTGTTGTCATGGTTACAATCTAACTTACATAGTAAGAGGAGAAATGTTTTAGAAATGAGGTGAAATATTTGACTAGATCTACCGAAGTGTTTAAGTATTAACTATGAATGAACTCAGTATAGAAAGGGCGAAACTCATCATATTTATAAATATTAAATATTTCACAACATTCCTGATGTTAAAATCGTCTCCTCTGTTGAGTCTCGTTATTATGATTCTGATTAATACAAATGTAATTAATTAGAATTAAAAATGCAAACGTTAGACAAAAGAATTAAAAGTGTTTGTGTTTAAACAATAAGCTGATTTTAATAAAAATAGTGTTCAGTTTAGTTAAGTTTAATATATAAAAT
This sequence comes from Notoglanidium macrostoma, assembly GCA_030068235.1. Taxonomy (NCBI): domain Eukaryota; kingdom Metazoa; phylum Chordata; class Actinopteri; order Siluriformes; family Auchenoglanididae; genus Notoglanidium; species Notoglanidium macrostoma. Next base: position 20,625,923 of record JAQQZR010000003.1, on the reverse strand, counting down.
TCACTATGTAAAAGGTTGCTATTTAATTGCTTTATTTGCATAAAGGTGTTTTTTTTGTTGCTCATTTGCATACAGGTCTGTTTTCTTTTCCACTCATTTGCTTTTGTTACAACATATTTGGATAAAGCTTTGCTTTTTTTCTGTAACTTTTGTCTCTCGTTTGTATAAAGATGAGTTTTCCCACATATTGGCAAAAAGGTGGGGTTTTGTTTGCTCATTTGCATAAAGGGGCGGGGTTTCTTTCATTAGCAAAAAGAGGTCCCTTGTATCATTTGCATAAAGGCGTGGTTTTCCTTATTTGCATATAGGTTTGGTTTGGTTTATTTGCATGGAGAATTTGTTTTGAAGAAAGGCACTCTCCTTTTTCTGATTTACATAGACGTGTGATTTTTCACTCATTTCCATAAAAGCGGGGCTTTTCCACTTATGAAGGTGTATTTTTATGCAGTTCATTAGACATTATAATTCAATAAGTTATTAATTAAAATGATTGAAATTATGTAAATGAAATACTATGAAGTTAATAATTAATTACCACAAATGAATTTAGCACTTAGTATACAAAGGGATTCTTTTTTTTTCTTTTATTGAAATATTTCTCCGCATATTTCCGTTAAGGCGTGGTCGTTTTATTTATTTATTTTAATATTTGCATAAAGGCGGGTTTGCGAAGGCGCGCGCGAGCATACCGTTGCCTTGACGACCTGCAAAGCGTGCCAATCGCGCGCTCGCGCAGGGGGGCAGCACCATCAGCAGCATCAGCAGCGGCGGCAGCGCGAGCGGCAGCAGCGATGTATAGCGGGGCGGCGCGAGCGCGCGCACAGTCCGCGGAGAGAGAGCGGCGCGCGCTCCGAACGCACTCAGGCTGTGCCTCCTCGCGCGGCGAGCGGCGCATCATCACGGACCGGATCTCTGCCTTCTCCTGTGTTTATTATTATTTTTTTATCCTCAACTCGCGGGGTTGTTTTTCGACCTCCGTTTAATTTTTTAGAGAGAATCCGCGCGCAGAAGTGAGAGAGATTTTTAGGAGACAGTTTCGGGACGGTTGCAAAACCACTCGAGCGCTTTTCATCACCTTTATTTTGAGCACGCACATACTTTTTTCCCCCACTCCTCCTCCTCTTCTTTTCTCTGTCTTTCTCTTGGATCTATCACCGCGTGCTGTGTGCCGTGATGTCGGTGCGGAGGAGCGCGTGCTGCTGGCGCCACTTGCACGCGACCCTGTTCCGACTGCTGTGTGTTCTTCTGCCCGCAGGCTTTCCCGCACGGAGCGTGGACGTTCAGCGCGCGACGGACAACATCACCGTGCGCCAGGGAGACACAGCTGTCATCAGGTAAGAGGAGAGAGAGAGAGAGAGAGAGAGAGAGAGAGAGAGTCAAGTGCGGGTATTCTTACGCGCGTGCAACTTTTGCGCCTGCCACTCCATGCATTATGTGCTTTTTTTGATGCACGAGCGCTTCCATTCCTGATCCTTGGTGTCAGTGCTACTGCTTTTGGTGGTGTTTTCGGATGCTGTATGTCCTTTGAGGACGAGTTTCGCTCCTAAGTGATTTTTTAACCTATTTTAACCCTAATTCCAATCATGCTTTCTAATACTGGAAAATAATTTACTAGATTCTGGAAATAAGAGCGTGTAAATATTGGAGTTGTGAGGCTTTCTGCTGCATACTGGCAGCTTCTCTTCTGGGTTAATCTGCTTGCACTTCATCAGCTGTTCTCCTGCTGCGAGGAAGAAGCAATTCACAAATAAATATAAAAAAATCAGAAGAGCATGATAATGCCATCTGCCATCCAAATGTCCAAATGTTATTGACAGCATGGTGCATTTTTTTTTAACAAAGCCACAATTCACAAAGCGGGATCCAGAAACCTCCAGGGACTGGTGAAGAATGGCCAATCAGTTTATTTTTTATTTTATTTTATGTCAGTAATAGATATCTTACCATTATGAAAGTTATTATGATAAATAAACCGGAATCTAAGGATGATTTAAATAAAGTCCTGTGGGTGGAAAGGGTTCAGAAATGAAGGCAAGACACTACAAGTAGAAATGACAATTTTGGTTATTTGTAAAGATTTTTGGTTAAATTGCATCTACAAATCATCCTCTCTTAAAACTGTAGCAATAAAGGTATCAAAACCGGACAGAATTGAAGTTTATTCCACTGTTTGTTTGTTTAATAACAACCATGTTGTCTGAAACAACAATTTTCAGGAAGGCTTTGAAGCTCCGCCCATTTCACCACACGTCACTGCGCTTCAATCCATTTTTCTTCAAAGCTTTTAAATGAAATTTTAAAGTGAAGTGAATCTAATTAGAACGAGAGCGTTTCCCCAAAATAATTGTTGGATTCACGTTAGATTTTATATTGAAACATGAAACGCTCTTTTTAAATAAAAGTTTTTGGTGGGGTTTTTTTTTTTTTTTTTTTTTTTTTATAAATAAAAAAAAAGATTTTTCCAACAAACTTTGCTATAAACGTCTTTCTCATGAGAGCGCTTTCACCGTGAAAGACATAATGAAATTCTGACTTCAAAAGACATCAAAAGTTTTTTTGGTTCTATTAAGTATGCAAATGTATCCATATTTAATTACATGAAGCCTCATTTGCATACATGAATTAGAATGAACAAAATACTTTAAGAATATCAGCAAACCACTGAGAAAGACTGATTCCAATCTCTTTTGTTTGTTTGTTTTGAAAAAATACACAATAAAGCTGTAGTATTTTGCTTTAAAAACATATTTGACTCTTATAAACAGAATAAATATTTCTGTACATGTTTAAATTTTATATATTACTTTATATAATTTTATATATCTTACTCTTATATAGCAAAAAAAAAAAACAGATGTGTTTTTAGATGTAAATTTAAAAGTATTATATTTTAGATTTATTCTAATTTAAATTTTAAACTTTGAATTTTATGTCCGGAAGCACAAATTTCAAATTTCAAATCGCACTGTGAAGCAAGAATTACACGTTTACACTTGCAGATTTACTATGGTGCATTATGAAATGTGGCAAACTTGATTTTTTTTTTTTTTTTTAGCATATCTTGTTCCCTTTTTTCCCATTTTTAATTCTATACCAATACCAACGCGCCGAGTTCCAGCGCCCGAAGCTGTCACCAATTTGTGGCTCGAGTTCACGTCTAAGATCCGTATTTACCGGTTAAAATCTTAAAATCTACAAAATACTATTTGTTTTCCAATTTGCATGAGTTTTATTAATGCAACATCAATATCCTTTCATCACAGCACTACCTTATTTCCTCCTAGCAAAGACATTCTTCTTATTATTATTGTTAGTAATCAGTAAAGTTCCGATTTACATCATCCAATACGACGCTCACTACAACATCTCTTGGAAATTTGAAAGTTTGTCCACTGACAAGTTCAGCTAGCTGAAACAGAAACAACCTACTTCCTGTAGCACACTGACCACACACACATGAACAAACACCTTGTTTTTATGTTGACGGCTATCATTATTTGGAGGCTTAACATGTGGTTTGTTCAGTTTGTTATTAGCTAACATAAGCCAGCGATGTTGGAGTTGTAACTCTTCAGCCTAATATTATTTTAAATGAATTGCTAGGGATGGTATTCAAGCGGTACACAGACTAGAGGCACCACATCATGTTATATTATGGCTGCTAACACGTCACGTACAGCTCATGGAGAGCTCGATAACCATCACCGGAGCAGGAAGAAGCGAGCAGAGAGCTGTTAAATACTCGCGCTGAGCACCTGGATCTCCACCCTGAGGACTGGAGATAAGAACGCCTGGAATGAATTCTGACTGCGAGGTGATTCTCATTACATTGTCATGTTATAGACTGTAGATCCGTCGTATTTGTTCGCAGAACTCCTTTATGAGGGATATGACCATTTTTCTCAACCAGGTCCGTTCGGCTCCTTCAGGACAAGATGAAGAATCCGTTTCCAGCACAATACGTTGGTCGGGTTCCTTGATGTTCCTAGGAACAGGAACGGGCTCAGGGTACTCGGGTTGATCACCACGTGGGGTTCTTTTGGGTTCTCCTCAAACCTCTGAAAAACATGCCCCGTAATTTGGTCTTGGCCGGTTCCCAGCCACCAGGATGGACTAATATAGACCTCCATGTTCTTCCTGTCTGAAAGTTTGCACGCTTCATCTTGACATAACTGTTCTAACTCTGCCAGATGTCAGATAACGCCTAGAGACATGCAGGGTCATGACAAAAACCTGATTCGTTGATTAATTTATTTATTTCCTTGTTTGTTTATTTTTAAACCGTTTTCTATTGATTGGTTGTCTTTCTGCAGGATACGCCCACATTTCACTTCTCTTGGACTTTTCTTTAAACGCAAAAAATAATAAATAAATTCCCTTTCTCTCTGCGGTTGTAGCCGTACATCCAGGGTTTTATGGTAAGCGTATAGGCGGAACAAAAGTCACCACTTATCTGTTTTACTTAAGTTTCATGCACAATTTATTATAAGTTACTCTCCGTCCTACATTTTCCATGAATAGAAAGGACATTTTTGTCAACAAAACAATTCTTTTTATGCAAATAGGCTACAATATCCAAAACAACAAGCATGTCAGGTCTATAATTTAGAAGAACTATTTTAAACATGCAATTTAATGCCAGGAGCTCTACTTTATAGTTCTTTAATATGTAATCAGGTCACCGGGGCAAATTAAAAAATTATGCAAGAAGTCTAAAGAAGACGCTCAGTAAGAAGCTGATTGCGAGGCTGATTTACAGGAAAAAAAGTTTGACGAAATAAACGTTCTTGCAACGGAGCTCTTGTACAATGGTATGGGTGTGCAAACTTTTGCACGCTAAACTGCTGAACAGTTAGTTTCATTAATACCTACTGTAGATTGTTTTATTTAATTCTTTGTGCTTTAAGGAATTATTCTCCGTTTGTTAGTAGTTTCATGACGAGGATCTCATTAAACGGTTTTTCGGTGTGAGAAAGTGTGAGCTTGTGTGACTTTGATTTCTCACAAATCTCCGACTTGCTGTCAGCACTCAGCTGCTCGTTCGCTTCTCGCAGGACTTTCATCTGTTCGTCATCCGTGAGATGCCTTTTTATGTGAAACCGCCACTTGACTGGAATGCTGCGTTCATTCATCTATTTCATCTGGGGTTTTTTTTTGCTCAGGATATAATTAGATGACTGTTTAATGTTTTTTGTTTTTTACATTTCAGCCACAAACGTTATCTAAGGACGGCATGGAGCTTGGCGTAGTTTAAGTCTTGAGGAGCCGGGGTTCTCAAAATGGAAGCCTGATGGATGAAGGGCATGCTTGATTGCTTTTACTTTGCTCTGGAAATCATAACCCGTTACTATTGTAGTTATTCTACCGGCTGTTAAGATTTGAGTCCTCAAATGTTTTGCGTGCTCATCTGAATTGAAAGTGAAAAGGTCATCTTAGATCTAGTGTTTTCTGTTGGCGTAAAGCCAAGGATGACTCTCAGAACGATGCTCCCACCACCATGCTTCACCGTATGGATGGTTTCCGCCCAATAACGTATTCATTGAATCAAAACAAAAACTTAAAAAAGCATCTCATATCTTTTTGTTAAGATATGTTTAATGTAAAAAAAAAAATTTTCGCTCGTTGTTATGACGTCGCGCATGACTTTTGGCCTAGTTGTTGAAGCCCGCGGCGTTGTTCTTAGCTAGCTCTAGCTTAGCTTATCATCGTCAACAAACTGAGTTAGCAGAACACTGCGAGATTGGAAAGTTCTTGAAGCATTGAAATTCAACAGTCCAGCTGTCGATAAAGTCTATTATCTCCTTTATAAAAGTACCGTATAGGATCTTCATTTCTGTTCAGCTAACGCATTGGCATCCGAGTGCAAGCGGCTTGAACACCGCGGCGAGTGTTAATCGGTAGTCTGTATATCAAAGTTCTCAGGCACTACTTGTGGAGGATTAGCCTTTGCCATTGTGATGCTAATGAAACCTGTCGGGTTGGTGTGAGAGATGCGTTTGAGGTGTTTCGGTGTCCTCTCTATGACTCTCTCTCTCTCTGTCTCTCTTTCCCTCTCTCTCTCTGAAAGGTTTCGACATTCCTCCACGTAGCGAATTGTAATTCTCCAGACCTTTAGAGGTTTTGTTAAACTCGATTTGGAGGCCCCGCACAGCCTCGGGCGCGTTTCTGTATTCATGAGAAGCATCAGCGATGATTAAAATGAGGAATGAGAGTCGGTGTGAGGCCGGTTTGTTGTGTACGGTGGCCTGGAGGAGTCAGCTAGACCCTGTTCCATCAGCCTCGGGCTACGGTGGAAATCTCACGCTGTCTGTCTCTGGCCTGTGTCTGCTTCGCTTTCATAAACAGTGCAAGAAGACATATAGAAATATGCGTGCTGTGTATTGAAAGCTAAAAGTACGTTTTCTGAATGCTCAGGCTCTGCACACGTTGTTTGTTACCAACGAGGTAAAAAAAAGAAAAAGAAAAAAGAATCTCCTAATGGAAATTAGCTGGAGTCAGGAATGTGTGCATTATATGCATGACTACTAATTCGAGGTCTTATTATTATTATTATTATTATTATTATTATTATTATTATATTGACAGTTTCTGTTGAACATATTAAAGCCAGTTAGCAAACATTAGACAGTTACTTGTCAGAGAAGCACAGGAGCAGGACGTGAATGCAGGGAAACGTCTATTAAATAAAACAAGCAAAAAGGCAAAAACAAGATAAAACACAAAACAGAGGCTCAGGTCTAAACACTGCGTAACACAGGAAAGACTTTTGACTAATTAGACAAACAAAGACTGTGGCTAAGTCAGAGAAACAAAGGCCATGAAGCTTGGCGTTCACATACTCATGGTTATCTTACATTAATGCTTCGCTAATAATAAAACAAGCTCAAGGGCTTAAATGATGTCTGTAATTAGTTCCGATGCGGAAGAGCCGGGGACAAGCAGGTGTACGTCTGAGCAGGGCCGCAGTGCAGCATGGGAAATGGAGTCCAAACCAAGAAGCACATACTGAGAACCGTAGAGCGCGAGGCGGGAGCTGCAGGCCACGTCTGGAGGCCGCCGAGATTGCCGGGAACATGGGGGTCACATGGCAGAACCCCCCCAAAGCTACTCCCGGAGCGCCTATCCAAACCCCTGAAAGGCCGTCCCGGGCCACATGGGAATAGGAACAGAATACTGACGTACTGTTTTGAACTAATAATAATAATAAGACAGCACGTCGAAATAACAAGACGGCATCTTGAAATCCTGAGATAATATGTCAAAATAATCACAACAGTTTTCAAATGAGACACTATCTTAAAGTAATGAAATAAAAAGAAAACCAGAAATAACTACATACTATCTTGAAATGAGATGATGCCTTGAAATAACAAGATAGTATCTCAGAACAATGATATCCTGCTTTGAACTCATTCTAGCACCCCTGAATAACAAATAATACCTTGAAATAACAGGATGTCTCAATATTTCAAGGCCCTGTCAAAAGAATTACATAATATTTTGAATATTATGCAGCATAGCATTTTGCAATAACGAGATAGTAACTCAAAATAACAAGATGATATCTTAGTACAATTGTGATAAGTACCTAATATTTGAAAACGATAATAATACCTCAAACAAGATAATAACTCAAAATAACAAGATATCTTGAAATAATGAGATAATACGATCGCAATGATTACATAATATTTTGAAACAACGATGCAAAACAAAATAGCAACGTACCATTTTGAACGCCGTTGAATCGACTACATCATCTCTTGAAGTAACGTCTCAAAAACATTACGACTTTTTTTCTTTTCTTAATTCAGCCGATCCCAGGAGAAGTGTTTATGCTGAAAATGCCAGAGAGGGAGGCATGTGGCTAGAGAAGGCAAGCAGTAAGTAACGTTCACAGCAAAAAGTCAAACCAGCACCTTCTTTTTTTTTTTTTTTTTTACAAAAGCTGACATTTGGGAACACTTTGGCTCTTATGAGGCTGACGGTAAGAAAAGGCTTGCCAAGACATTTGCAATTCGCAAGAGCTGTTATGTCAAGAGCTCGAAGACGTTTCTACCGCCGAGCTAACGTTAGCGGGAAAAGACAGGGTCGTGTCAAAGTTGGGAAGTAAAGTAAATTTATTCCGTGTGCGCAGAATAGTCATTGGACTGAATCAGAATTATCGAGTCACAATCTGAGTTCATTGTGCAAAATATTCGTGTCCGTTTTGTCGCGGTCACGTTTCGTTCGTTAGGTTTCGTTTTCGGACAAGACTTTTGAACGAATACGTTTACGACATACGTTTTGTTTTTCTTTCTTTTTTTTTTTTTTGGAAAAAACTACCGTTTGAATTTCTTTCGACAATTCCATTTCACACACATTGTAAAAAAAAAAAAAAAAGATTTTCAAAGATTTCAGGACCGGACGATATGACGAGAAACGACATTTCTGCGAAACGCGTCGGGATTTGCGGATTCGCAAATGCGGGCGATGAGACGGTAGTTTCACGTTTGAAACCGAATCCGAAAGTCAAGGATTCTTTTGTCGGCGGAAAAAAAAACCCCAAAACCATGAAATCAGCACGGAAAAGCAAAACCATTTTTCAGCATTTTTGAAAATTCAGTAGAAAACGTTTACCTTCGCGTTAGTCTAATCAGAATTTATTAGTACTTTTACCAATAATACTAAAATCATAACATACCTCATCAAAATATTTTAAGACTAGTGATATCTCGGAAAAGTGTTTCCTTACATGACGTGGATATCATTATATTCGCTCGGTTGTAAAATACGTTTCAGTTTCAGACGGCTGACGTTTTGCGCTCGGCTGTGTCGCTTTCCTCCAGCAAACCGGCTTTAACCGTTTGTCTCCTTTCTCCTTCCTTTGTATTCACGAAAGACACGTCTCCTCAATTTCCAGACCAGGAAATGACAAATCATCCAAAACAGCAGCACATATTCAGCACCCAATGCCTATTTCCATAACAAATGAGAAGAAAGGCAGACGAAATGGAGGAGCGAATGAGAGCTGTCGGAATTATAAACATCCGGCGGAAAGCAATTTTTCCCTCCTCGTGCTGAGAAAGCTTTCTGTCACGTTCATGTTCTTACTCGGCTACAAATCTCCAGCACTGAAACTGACACAGATTAGCGTTTGCCTCGCGCGTAACATACGGCGCCTGTCTTTGTAACGGAGGAAACGGAAAAGGCAAGAAAAACCACAGCAGGGCATGCTGATAGAGGAAAACAATCAACCACTGATGTTGATTTTATATAATACAGCAAGTTGGCGACGTCTGAACGGCGCTTTTTATCCGTCAACGGTTAAACGTACGTAAGTATTCACCCCCTCATTTTGAAATGGACGTAATTGGGATTTTCTATAACAAACCTAAAGGAATGAGCCGTAATATTGAGGTGTCCGCGTGCACAAGTATTCACCCCCTGAATTAGCTCTGGTGCATCAATCATGTTAAAAAAAAAAAAAGAGGTTGAGTAAAGATTATTCAAGGACCGCGAACAAGAACGCGATGCTCCCACCACCGCGCTTCACCCCGTAGCGAGGGCATTAACGTACCGTGGACTTTGCGCGAGCTACGTGTTCTGACGGGATCTCGGGATTCACACTCTAGTGTTAGGACTCACAGCCGTCTGTTCATTCGACCGGAGCGGCGTCAGCTTCAAGGGGTCCTACAGGGCTTCCCCGCGCACTCCAACAGTTTTAATTGCTTTCTAACACATGGTGGGTGCCGCTGGCAGCGCAGACAGGGAGCGAGAGGGAAAGTGCAGGAAAAATGACATGGGTTTATTAAAACATTAATGACACGTCAACTCTTCTGCCCCGGGTCAGTTCTCCTGCTCGTTCTTTACCCTCCTTTTTTTCTTTCCCCCTCGCGGTAACTATTTTTAAGGAAAGACTGAAAGTGAGAAGGAGAAGAGGAAGCGCGTGTTGACTTTCCTTTAAGTCAACACGTCAACACCTCATCAAACGCTGGCTAAATTCGAGCGCTAGCAAAGCAAGACCTTTTGTTTTTTTTTTTGTTTTTTTTGCCCTTCACGTCCCCAACCCACGCGGTCTAGTTTCAGGGTTAAGGCAACGTTTTCTTATCCCGGCTTTGCGCGAACACTCCCTCCCTTAGCGAAGGTTAATCCGCAGGTTTCAACCGCAGCGTTATTAGGTCTATGTTAGATCTAAAGCGCGATTCCTCCGAGTCGGGGAGAGATCGTAGGTCAGGTTCGTCGCTTCCGGGCCATCTCAGTGAAGCCTCAATAGCAAGAACAACATCTGGTTTGATGGCCGGTAAAACGATTTAGCTGGGAATGAAAGAATTTAGTCAACTTTTGTAGCAACAAGAACTTGTACTGTAGATGCTCGGAAGAAAAACACATGAGCGTTGATTTGGTGCAGGTTTCTTCAGCGTAAGGAGACGTTTGTTTAACAGTAATGGAAGGAGGCAGCAGTTTGGAACGCGCAGTGTACGTTTACACTTTTTCATGGCTTCTTGCTCGCACGACCGTGCTCACGATGCGAGGTGACGTTTTAGTCAGTTTCTCTTCGCGAGCCTGTCACGAGCGGGGTAGTTCTTCGACCTACAATGGATAAAAATATAAATCTCTGTTTTGCTGTTCTAGGGAAATAATCAAGGTGTTACAGGAAGAGTGTTGTTGATTATTTCTGTAGAACAGCACCGCATGGAGTGTTCTGAATATTTCGTGCTGTTTTGTGACAGAAACGATGGGGGGAAATAAACAGCGCACGCATCCGACGCAGAACTGTGTTTTTCTTGGGTGTGTGTCGAATAAACTGTAGCAGTATTGATATTTTCCGGATGAAATTGAATGCGAACTCTGACCTTGTTCGTTTGTTTCGTTCCCCACGGAGCACCAATAAAATTAAGCCCTACATCGTTACGTTAAATTAAACACAGGTAGAGATTGGATTTTCTTCTCCATTTAATACTGCTAGGCTTGTGTGTGTGTGTGTGTGTGTGTGTGTGTGTGTGTTGTGGGTGTTTTTTCTTTCAGGCAGGAATCTCGAAAGACATGTTAAATGATCGTATTGCAGTTATATGGCCAGACTGAAAGCACATTATGGCTCGTGCTGTGTTAAAATCCACTGATGAAGTCATGAACTCTAGCTCCACTCCCAGCGTAACGCGTCGCTCACCGGACGCCTTACAACTACAGCCGGGGCAAAATGCAAAAGCGCCATTAACAAGTCAAAGCGCCGACTATAACGCTCCATTATTATTCCTCGGGTTTAGAAATCTCCTCACGTGCAGCACTTTCATACGTCTCCGTCTGCCTGCTGGTCCACATAATACGCTGTAAAAAAAGATCTTTCTTCATTTTTTTCATCAAAAACATCTGGAACGATCCATCGGTAATAAAAAACCAAAACAAAAAACAGTCGATTATTATTATTATTATTATTATTATTATTAAGGTGGTTGTTCTGACGTTGCTGTAATAATAATTCTTTTACTTGGCAACTTGAACTATTTAATTTTTGACTAAAATAAAGTTTCTTCTTATTATTTGCATTCGGGTTGCTGTTTTATTGTCGTCCTTTTTTGATCTTTTTTACTTGTATCACTGATTTGGAGAGTTCGTATTTTTTTCGTGAGTTATTCGTTTCCAAGTTTTATTATTTGCTCTTTTTACTCCTCGATTTTTTTTGTTTCACGTGTTTGAAAAGTGCTACAGAAGTGAAATTGCTAATAAATAATAGTAACCCTGATTTGCATGAGGCTCATTTGCATGTTGCGCTACAAAAGGCTATAACCAGTTGCCGGTCTTATACCGTGCAGCCTGAATGTACAGAGTCCACACGCGCGCACACGCGCACACACACACACACACACACGCACACACACACACACGTGACTGTTAGCAGTAAGAGGCTTCTTTAGCTGTATTAATCCCGGCCGTTTATGATCCACTGTGTGATCAGAGCGAGGTCTGCTCCAAGACTATGAATAACTCATTTGTCGTAAAGGCTTTCTGTTTGGAATTTTAAATGACGGCTGCCGAGAAGGCCAGAGTTTAGGAATCTCCCTCGGCTGAGTGCTAATGGAACGAGGCACGCATTATTCATATCCTGATCTGTACTGCGCTTCGATCAGACGGAAACAATTTAGCGTCTCGTACGAACGAACTCCGCTCAAGCAATTAAAGAATAGAGCAACCTTGTTTTGCAGAAGCCCGCGAGTAAAAACGAACGAAGCAAATTGTCCGATTAATACAAATCGATACCAATTATTCTGTCACGTGACACCGACGTGACAGCCAGGTTTGGCGGGTCGTTCTATGATTTGCGTTTTATATCTATATATATAAATATCTTACTTTAACACATTCATCTGTGTAAAACTCCAGGAATTTCTTCATTTATCTCATTGTATAGAAAGAAAAAATTTCTTCGTGAATCGTTCGTAGAGTACGACTCGCTGGTGAACCCAGTTGTTCGTCCTCGAATCGCGTAACAGTTTAAATCACTGCTTTATTTCAGGTATACACCAGTCTGTCAAGCTCAGTCACAAATCCATTTATTAGCAGCTCAATGAGAACAAAAGTAATGGCGCCCTCGAAAAGGAGGAGGAGTTATTGCACCTACAGTGGCTGAGCTGCGTTACTGGTAGGTCGTGCTTAGGAGGCGGTTTTTCACTGTTTAGTCACAGTTTTTTCGCTGTTTTTCATTCAGTTTGACTGCCAGACTGTAAAAACCGTAGTGATCTCTTAGGGCACTGCAATCGTATCACCCGTTTAACTTTCAGAGCGTTTTCCTTTCTCGCGTGGGAAACGGGGATGTTTCGGAAATCGCGTCATACAGAGACGGAACCCTGGCTCAGGTCTGCCTCGGATGCGCTTTCTCTTTTCCCTCCCTTCCGAGAAAGCGTCCCGCTGCGACTGGCGCACTTTAAATAAAGATCCGAACGCGGAGACTTTCCTTGGCACTCGTTCTTTTTTTAATAGGCCGTGTTTCCATTAACGCTCCTTTAAATCTCATCTCTCCCGAATCGCTTCCTCTTCCTCTCTGGACGACGTGACGAGTGGCGATGGAGATCGAGGCCGGTGCAGCTCCTGATTGCATTGTAGAACAAGCCAAGACGCACAAGTTTATTTCCCCTAATTTTGTGCAAATGTTATTGCCCCCCCGCTGCATGCTGTATTCTAAACAGGCGGCCTCCTGCTGCTGCCTGGCGAGGCGGCGATGATTAATTTGCTTTGTGCTGCGGCAAATGTTGCAGGCTGAAGTTTGGCGCGACACGATTAATTTTACATGCCAGGGGCTTGTTGTAATGCATCAGCCGAATAGATCCGTGTAGCACGGGGAAGCCGCTATCAGCTTGTTCATTACACCTAAATCACTTTGAGATCGTTGTTAATCTAGTCAGCGTATTGCTATATTATTAGAGAGACTTTACTTCGCAGGGAAAAAAACTGGAGCGACCCCAAAACTCAGGCACTCGGAGCAAACCGAAAAGACAGATGGAGCCTCTGCCGGAGTGATGAGCATGAAAAAACGCTCGGGGAAACTTGAAAATTGACCCGAATCCCTTTAAGTGGGGCGTTTGTATAAACACAGACGGAAACGTTGAACTTATTTAACACCGTGTACTTAATATATATTAGACAGCGCTAGAGGTTAAAGCCGCATCCTATTAGGAAAGGGATTTATTAGCTTCAGAACACGGCGTGATAGAAACTTCACCCACTTTCCTTCATTGATGGCGTCGTTGATGGGATGCTGGGATCGTACGCACTTTATCTGATTTACGACGTCGGCCTTGACTGCATTGATACCAATGTCGAAAGTCACCATATGGTCTGATTATCGCTTTAAAAAAAATAAAAGCCTCACTTGACAAAAAGCAGTGTTATAAAAAAAAAAAGTGGAGCAGAGAATGAGGAAAGTAATAACCTGGGCCTGATTCCAAAAAAAAAAAAAAAGCCACTTAATTCAGGGTAATCCACTCAGTACGAGTGTGGAGTTTTCATTTTCAAACGAAGCAGCTTCCTCTAATTCTGCATAATGCTTTTCAATTGAATGCGTTTAAACTCGTTTCCAAGGTCAGGGTAAGATCGTTACGCAAGATGTGTACGGTTTTCTTTTTGTCGCATGACAATTTGATAACACTGATTAGAAGTCAGTTAAGGTTTTTTTGCCTACAAAATGATGTACTGACACTGAAATGATCAACATTGTGTGTTAGAGACAGTTGTACACTAGGTGGCGTCGAGAACGTAACTCGGTAGTGAAAACATCTGCCTTGGTCGCGTCCGCTCAAGAAAGATCTGGCAACCTCGGAGGCTGTGACCCACCCGCAGTTGAGTTTAATCATGTGAACAAGCAGCTTCTGTTAGCACATCGCACGTCAGGGCGTGCGTAACCCGACTCTGAATGTGAGAAACTTTCCCTGCTAATATACTGGTGGACTACACTCACAAGATGTCTGCTTTAAGGCAAAATAAAGGATTCATGATTCCTAATTCGGGAATCGTGCATGCTTATACAGGCATGTTCAGTATTTGAAGACTTTAATCATTTTTCCTTTTAAATAAAGACAGCCATCATACAAGTGTAAAGTTTGAACTGGTTCGGATTCCGTCTCTGTTGTTGTTGTCCGTGGTTACGGGAAGTGCGTGTTGCCGCAGTAGCTTAAAATCGCAACGATTCCTGACTGGATCCTCAATGCAGCGGATTTAGCATTCAGCTTCGGTGTCACACTCAGCTACAGAGAACGCTTGTCCTTCCAGCACTCTGAGCCATCTGTGGGCATTTGTGTGTGTGTGTGTGTGTGTGTGTGTGTGTGTGAGAGAGAGAGTGAGAGAGAAAAAGAGAGGAGAGTGAGCTAGCGAGTGTGTTAGCATTTCCAGTCTTATCCATCGCTTCAGGGCTGGGCTAGTGAGTGACCTGATTCAAACACGAATCACACACACACACACACACACACACACACACACACACTGCTTTAACACTATAGCACGGTAATCCTTTGCCAGTCTGCCACAAGACTTTCTAATCAGTTTCATTCCTCTCATAACCCAGTCCAAAGCATCAAAAAACGTGCCTCGCTCATTACCTCTTGTCAGATGAGTTGCTTTTGCTTCAGAAACAAAATACAAATCAAAAGCTAATATGAGCCTGATAGCATTTGTAAACGCTATTACCTAGCCTGAAACACACTGGCTATACAGCTTATTAGATTTAGCATTTTCCGAAGCAGGCCTCCTTTCAAAACGCTCTCCGACCTTCAGCGCAGCTTCTCGGCACGGTCCTAGAGGACCACGTTTCACATTTTTATTCTGTTCCAGATGCAAACATGGTGGCCGGTGAAGGCTGTAGGATGCTAATGAACAGGTTCAGGCGATTCAGGGCTACAACTGGAGGAAAACAGTGAAACTTTTTGTCTTAGCGTTAAAAAAAAATCAAGAACATTCCGTGAGCAACAGCCATAATGATCTTTAATATTGTTTTTTTTTTTTTCCCTGAACAATTTTATTCTCTTGTTGAAAACATTGATTTACAGCACCGCATCACACACACATCCCTCGTACATGCACATCGGAAGCGTAAAACGTCCGCTTTTTCCATTCTTTTTCCTTTTCCGTGCAAAGAATTTATCCGGAACGAATGAATTTCTTTCCGATTTGGACATTCTGTATTTGTCAGGAATATAGATTTCAAAATATATTAAACGCAGATGGAAACATTTGGTAATCCAGAAACGTTTCCTTTTTTAATATTATTATTATCGGAAAGAACCGAGAAGAAATTTCGTCCCGACCTGAAATTACGAAAATGAAATCGTATATGAAGTAAAACAGGAAAAGGTGTCTGTTGCTGTCACTGACAGGGCTGTAATATCATTGAGCTAGCGTATACACAAATATTAACATATCAACGTTTCATATATACAGGGTGTCTCAAAAGTCTTTCTCCAAACGCAATTATTTATTTAAATACAGACGTTACAACAGATGCTCAAATCTCGGGACCTCGGGACACGTGTGTATATGCTGAATTTCATATTTGTGTTAGTTTAAAGCCACGCTGGATCAGAAATAAAAAGAAAAATGTTCCGTATAAGGAAAAATGCCTGTCGATCCAGACTATAGAGACAGCCTGAAGTTATGTCCATTCTGGGCTTCTGTAGCGAAGCATGGCGACTCCGTAGAGGTGTAGATATAAAGAGCTCGTTCTAAGCTTACGAAAACACAACGATTCATAGTTACAGGTAATTATACACTAATGAGGACATGCTTATGAATATTATATTCCATTCCTGCTAATAGATCCCCCTGAATCCTACATATTGGACCTTTAAGATTACAGTCCCAAAGCTGTAGCTAAAGCTAGCTAAAAGTAAAAGTCAAAGGCGTATGACTTCTAATTCAGGCAGGTTTTAAATTCTCTCAGAAAAAACCTGGTCCAGATGTCATACTTGAAGAAACAATGAGACGTCGTGTGACATCCCTCAGCATTTCACGTTTGATGGAGATTCAGAAGCAGCGACGCTCTAGTTGTTGAAACAAAAAAAAAGCCATTTTCTAGGGAATAACTGCACAAGAAATAAAGGGTTTATTAGGGAATAACTTCTTTTTTTTTTTTTTACCCATTTTTGAACCACATGATGTACACCGAATATCAAAAAAAAAACCTGACTTTACTGAGGTCAACTCTTCTCCAGTTAAATATTATTTCGATGCCTGTCCAACCTCGGAATTATTTCACTCAAATCAGACTCGAAATCATGGACATGGTTGTTTATCACGTGACTTGTTCATTTCACCAGGAGTACAAAGGCAAAGACTGAAAATGAATCGTCGCAACAATCATAAATCGATGATTAGCCATTTCGATTCACTATAATTCAAGCATTTTGGAAAAAGTACAGTGTGTTAAAAAAAAATATCCGATTTTTTCAGATGAATCATATCTCATTGTAATGTATCAGAATCAAATGCTGAATCATTTGAATCGTAGCAGATTCAGTCGCGTCTTATCGTGAAATAGCAAATCCGTCGCCTTAAGAATGGAAATCGTGTCGTAGCCGTTTCGGAGGTGTTGTCAGACATCAAATCAAATCCAGCTTCAAAGTGTTCCCTCCAGCTAAAGTAGAAAAGTGTAAAGTCTTGACTTCAAAAAAAGTACAAAAAGGATTCAGGAAAGAAAAGAAGGCTGCCGCGATCAGACGTCTTTTAAAAGCATAATTTCACGTTTAAAACCTGTTCCTCCACTTATCTGGTATTATGCAGCCTGTTATCTCGCAGGTGATTTTGTGCTGGTTGTGGGAGGTTCGCTTGGTGCATTGTGGGTAATTGGAGCGTGGGTAGGTGTAATTAAGCTTTAATCCCATTTTAGATTAACGTGACGTAACGGGGTAATGGCGCGCATTAGAAGGCAAGCGAGAGACTGCGAGGAGCGAAGAGGGAAGGATGAGCTGAGATGAGAGAGATGTCTCAGGGGAGAGCGAAACTGAATGAAAGGATTCGCTTTGAAAGAGACACCGGGAGAGAGGGATCGAGGGAAATGTGGAGAGAGAAAAGAGAAGAAAGAAAGAATATAGATAGTAAATGGGATGCTGGAGAGGAGGAGAGAGTGATCTTGAGGAGAGAATAAAAAAGAGACAGAGAGAGGAAGAATATAGAGACATAGGTAGAATGAAATTAGGAAAGGGCAGAGGGCAGAGGGAAAAGTAGCCCAAAGCATAGGCTAATTAGCGATTAGCATGGCAATTAGCATTCTGAAGTGAAATGGAAGTTGAAAGTGGAGGAGGGACGACAGGCCGAAGATGCGAGAAGGGCGTAATGGAAAGTAAACGATGGGAAGATAGTGGAGGCAGAGAAATTACCACTAAAAGGAAAGATGACAGAGAAGATGGCAAGAAGAAATAAGGAAAGAAAATGGAAGCCGGAGGAAGGGAAGTATGATGGAGGGAAGAGGAGAGACGAACATGGGGGAAATAAAAGATAAAAATCTGCAATGTGAGAGGTAAAGCAGTTAGCATGAGGAAATGAGGGAGAGTGGAGAAAGAAGAAGAAGTAATGAAAAAAGCAGAAGGTACGGAAGGAGAAATGAGAAGGAAAAGAAGGGAGGAAGACAGACAGGAAAAGAAGTAGACGAAGACGTAAGAGACATGAGGGAAAAAGTGAAGTAGACAAGAGGTAAGGGACGAGAACGGCAGTGTGCTGGGGGAGAGATAAAGTGGAGATGAGGGTGATATCTCACGGGAAAAGCCGGCGAATGGGAAAGGGATTCATCGACAAGAAGAGCAGAGGAACGAAACCCATGTTTCCTTCAAGTTTGCTTTGGCTCCGATTTGTCAGGAAGGCTAGCAAGAAAACAACATTTAGACACTAGCAACATTTAGATCTTTCAGCAGTACAGAACAAACACAAAGACTCTGATTTCCTAGAAACCTCATAGAAAACTCGCTCTACAAAATGTAGCTAGCTAGTTTAGAGACCACGCGGTGTTCAAGACGATATACTATGTCAGCTTTCCACCTTTATGAGGGAAGTACGCAAGCTTCTCTGCCTGGCTGTTTGGAGCATAACAAAGTTGCAATAAAACACAACCTTGGATCGTCTTTGTAGTATTTCTTGTGTTTAGCCTGTAGCTTGTTAGCATTGCGTATTGTCCAGTGACTTCATTTTTATTACTGATTTGCAAAATGCTTCATTTTGCAATACGAATCTTTGCGATATTTCTGCTGACGCTTGTTAGCTATGCCAGACCTGCCAACATTTACACATTTTGCGTAGGAACTTCACCTTTTAACCTCCGAGTACCCTCGTACTGTAAAAACACACAATAAAAATGACAGATGTTCCAATCGACATATGAATCTGGGAGGTTTGACCGTTGTGTAGGTGTTTTGAGCTCTCTGATATTAGCGGAAGCCCTGGAAGCCCCAATCCCCTTCCCCTAGTCCTACATTCTCTGGTTCATATTTACGAATTAAGCAGACATCAGCAACAAAGTTGGTCAGATATCTTGTGGAGGAGGAAACGAATCGCGTCGTATTGTAATATAGCACATTTAAATACTGAAGCTTTGCCTCAGGAATCATAACTGTAGCAGATTCAGTCATATCGTATTGTCAAATTGCAACATCATTGCCTTAAGCCCTGGAAGTCCTGCCCCTTTCCCCTGATCTCACGTTCTCTTGTCTTAGCTAACACTAGAAACTAGCACTAACAGTGGACTAGACAAACTATTTCATTCACATTTTCAAAATCCAGATAAGAGCAGGTGGGCAGAATCCCCACTAGAGCAGTTTAGCACATGGAGCTTCGGTGGCCAGGGATCAGGTGGTCTTAGCCCTCATTTGGGTTGCTTCAAGCTGATTGAAGGGAATTGATACTGGCAGGTTGAAACCTTTCTCTCCCACACATACACACACACAAATACGTTTCCACTGCCAGGGCCACACTTTTCCTATAGGTTTTCCCCCCTCTCCACAGTGCTCGTCTGGTCATCTCATTCCTTCCCAAATGCTAGGGTAGTTATTCATGTTTATAAGTGCACATTGGAAAACAGGATTCACTTTGGATTAAGGACCTATTTTCAGTTTAATCATGGCTCGCAAGTTGAAGGCAGGTGCTGTAATTGCGGCCGGGTAATCGGAAGCCACTGCCGTGTCGGTGTAATTATAACATCCCGCTGATGGATCTGTTCTGTTCTGGCTTTGCTTTCTTTGTGTGTGTGTGTGTGTGTGTCTGTGTGTGCACATGTGTGTGCTTCTGGCTTGTACCCTTGTCTGTTCTTTGATTAAAGAGGGAAATTTAGCCTGGATGTGGGTCAAGAAGTGGGTTGCCCCAGTTTCCTCTTTGCTCACAGAGTGTTGAGAAGGTCTGCACTCAAAGATCACTTTTCTTCCACGTCAGAGCCTTGAAAGCAAACACAAGACAGTTCAAGCGGACATTGTGCTAAGTGCTTGCGAAATTACACTTTTGCGTTTTAACATGGGAAACAAGGTTTACTATTTGAACCCTCCGTTTGTGAACCATCACAATAAATGGCCGAATATTAGCTTTCATGTTTCCCTGTACTTCCGTCCACTCCAACATGCTTACCTGCCCTTCTGAATCAGCGAGACACAAGGATCTTCTCTTAGCCTGTTTCCTAAGCCTTCCAACCTAATAATAATACATATCTCTATCCATTCTGTTATCAGTTCTCCATGAAAATGCTGAAACTGTCCAAAGTGGCAGCAGCTCTCGAGTTTATTTGTTTGTGGTGTGCGAAGGATTGCTGTCAATGACTGTCATCGTCAGAGGAACCACAGCTGCGAGTCAGTGGTCTCGAGTTCCACCCTGACATCTGGATCCACCGCAGTTTAGCTTCGGGACTGAGCAAAGCATATCAGATTGGTCACGCACACCAGGTGTGATGAAACAAGTTCTGTCACATCTCTATGGCTATTTGATTCGCAAGAAGTCAGCGATTGACTCGTATTTGGACCAAGTTCCTGTAAAATGGGTTGACTAGCATGATCTTCAGGAAGAGTGTGCTATAATAATGCAATAAAGGGAAATGGCTGTCTTGTTCCTTGGGTAGGAGTCGTCAACAGTCAGAAGCAGCTACATTAAAGGCAGAGGTCATATTTAGCTACCCGTTATTAGTTGAATCGTGACTGGCGTCTCCAAGGAGTCACATATTAGGTGCTTATTCGGACCTTTGTAAGCCAGAAATTCCATCTAAAGAGATGGTTAATTTTAGTTGTGGAACTCTGATCTGACATGGTGCAGAAAGAGCAGATGAATCTTCAGAATATCGACCGATCAAAAAGTGGATTATTGGACCTATGCATGCCTGCATCAGTTCCAGTCTTTGTTTGCCCTACCCCTTGATCTTCACACCAGAACTCTGTTCAAACACAATGGTTCAGTCAAAATAAAAGTCAGAGGCTCTCAGAAGAAAAGTTGTTGATACCCAGAAGGTTGGACAAGGTTACAAACAGATTTTTAAACACTTTCATCTAGAGTTCTCAGAAGAAATCTTGGTCTACACAAAACTATCAGATCCTGCATAGTTTTGTTATGTCATGCTTCACATCACGGCATTGCATTTCAGTGGGTTTGAGGTTAGGACTCTGACCTGGTCTTTCTAAAATATTTAATATTTTTTTCGGTTTAATCCATTTTGTGCCACAGTCAGTCAGACAACTTTCGAATAGAAAGAACTTTTGCAAGTTTCAAATTCCCTGATATTCTTCTTAGGAGTAAACATCCACCAAAAATGACTGCAAACACAATGCAGACAAATGCGTCAAACTAGTGATGAATCCTGGGCTAAAAATTAACGATCTCATGCATCTCATGTATTTCCCAATGATCTGACCAAACCTGGGGTGAGGACTGGGTGTGGTAATGGTACTGTAGAGTATTTAGCAAATACACACATAGAATAAGCAAATTCAAACAATCAAGCGGGGAAGAATAAGGCTTTCTCAAGTTGATAGATTCTTTTGTTTGATGTTGAGCAGAAAGGATTAGGATTTGCCCAAGGGCCGAGCAGCGGCAGCTTGCCCAAGCCAGACCTTAAACTTATGACCTTCCAAGTAGTAGCCCAGAGCCCAATGTGTAGAAAGAGTTCAATAAGAAAACAATGGACACAAATGTTTGTTACTATGAAATTATCTAGTTCCCAAAAAGCAGACCAATTTTTTAAATATATTTTAGGATCTGCATGAGCTGAAAGGTTCAACAAATGGAAAACCTGCCTATTCTGGCCACCCTATATGATTGATCACCACTTACAGAACGTTTTTGGTCACCATTATAATTAATAAGGAGGTTTCCCTGCTTGATAAATGCACAATTTCACATTTTCCTTTACTGACATTACATCTACCATTTCAGTGAATAGATGGTATATTTGTAGCTAAACTAGACGATGTGAGATCAAGTCCCACTGTAGAAGCCGCTCATCCAGGTTCCCAAACATCTCACCGGTATCACTTTCAAGGGTTCTTCAGTTATCCCTTTGGTGGAAGTTATTAAATACAAAAGTTCACATACTTCACATGACTGGCTTTGGTTCTACGATTTGTCCTGAACCATTCTTGTTGCAAACTTTTATCGCCACATCACATTCTTTCAAAACCTGGTAAAATCTATTAACTTAAAGGGTTCTTTAGTTGTCCATCCAGGAGAAACTTTAAAGCAGAGGCCAAGCAGGACCTGAATTAACTTGTTTAATCAGTTCACCTTGGTCTACAATCAAATATCATCATATATTGTGCCTCCTAATTTGCTAAATCAAAAGCCCTCAGCCACATGGGCCCTTTGCAGATAAGACCAAAGTCCCCTGCCTGAAAGATTCCATCTAGAAGCCTACAAGAAAATGTTTCCTTAGCAGAAATACTTCCAAAAAGAACCTCTTCAGGTAGCTACAAACTATCCAAAGAAGAAGCCGTGAAGAACATTTTTTCTGAGAGTAGTGTAGGGAACTGAATTTCTTTCCCCGCACTGACACACCTGATGCATCTCGCTTGTTAATTAGCAAGTTTAGTCTGGCATGCTAGAGTGGGTGATCCCTCTGGGATACAAATTAGAAAATATTCATTTAACACCAGTTCTATAAATTCATCTTCTCTCAACACATTCAGCAAGTGCCTGAAATTAGAATTAATACACTGCACATCCAGCTTTCCAGCGAATTATGCAGGCAAAATCCTCCTCAACAGCTGGATATAGTACGGATATTCACATCTTTAAAATAATAAGATGGCTGCATCCACCTTTTGAACCACAGAATGCCTTTGCAAATGTGTCTCGTTTTGAGCAGCTATGTGTTATGGCTTCATTACAGTGGTCACCAAATCTCTGAAAATCCCCCAGAAAGTCAAATTTGTTTCCAACCCATCTAAACCTCAACCATCTAATCTGATTCCTCTGATTCCACACTCATCGTGAACAACTGTTTACCAAGAACTCCTGGAATATGGGTTAGCACCTCCCGTCACGGCAATGTAAGGTTGCCCCATCCCTTATCTCTGGAGCTCTTGGTTTAGCTCTTGGTTTTAATGAAGTTTCAATCTATGCCTAATGATGGAGATTTGAGTTTACCTCATCTCCTTTTTCTGTAGATCTGAGTAACACTCATGTTCCTCTCAGTGTTCATAGTTTAGCTCCACGTCTACTCATGGAGATCTGTGTTCTACTCTTCTTCTTCTCCTGGAGATTTAAGTTTAGCTCATCTTCTGCTCCTGGAATCTTCTGAGCTTAGCTTCACTGTTGGAAGCTTAGCACATTTTGCAATCATGGAGATCTCAATTTAATTCCTCTTCCACTCCTGGAAACATGAGTTGAGCTGTTTCTTCTACAACAGAAGGTCTGAGTTTAGCTCTGCTTCAACTCCTGGAGAATCCTGTTTTTCTACGTGTCCAATCCTTGTCCAAATCTAACACCATTAATCTTAGGGTCTTCTGATTCCAAACCTTATCAAGTGTCCTCTTTGGGACCATGGTTTATTTCCAGCCTAATCTTGTATTTTACCTGTAGATTAATTGGTCATATAAAGACAATGATGGTGTGGATGAAGAAAATTGAGTTTTTGTGGAATGTTTAAACATGAAAAAAAAAAAAAATGACCAGAGCTGGGCTGAAATTAGTGATGAATGCGTGACTCATGGAAGCAGAGCTGAGGCTTTTTGCTTGGTTCGAGCAGGGTTAAATGGATTATAAAGCCCTGTGGTTATCCTGTCAGCTGTGACCGACTACGCTAAAGAGGATTTTAAAACGTTCATTCACTCAATGCCACGTGCACACGTTGCATTTCTGTCACATCTAGGCAACAAATTAATGCTCTATATGCGCTGTCAAATAGCCTAATTTGTTCGGTTTTTATTGTGATTGCGACTGCCAAACAGGGGTAATTGTCTAAAGATATTAATGATGCTGAATTGGATTACGGTGTCATTCTCTTATTCCCAGCGGTACCTGAGCTGTTTTATAACTTTCAGGCTTTAATCATAACAGCCAGCTTTTCATAAACCTGGCCTACGGTGCTGACATTTTAAACTGCGCCATAATGATAGCAATTGTGCCGTTGTGCGTCTCGGCCATGAAAAGGCATAAGATGGAATGACTTGAATAAGTGCACAAATTCGATTGGGGCTTCAAATGAATGCTTTCTCACTCTGGCTTGTTGGCTACATTTTGTGTGATAACCAGTTATACAGTGTGACCATGGGCTATTTCATGCTAGGCTCTTAGGTTGATGTAATACAGGTCTTTTTTTTTAGGTCCATTTATCACCTCTTAATCACATAAAGCTGAATCTGGATATTTCCAAAAGGGTTTCAAAGGAAAATACAGGTCATGTTCAGTTATGAGTTTGGCTATTATTTGTGAAGAAAGCACAATCTGCAAACCACGTCATCCTCTGACTGAGTGCTGACACCGTCGCTATCGCCCCTTATCAGCGGGGAAAGGCAGATAAAAATACAGCTGTCGTTATCGCGCTCTGCCTAGCTGCGAAAGCGTCACTTTCATGGGGAAATCGATTGGTTTTGTGAACACGACGGCGACGCAAATGACACACGGTTCGGCTCTGTACGGCTCAATTAGACACGCACACAAAACGGTGCTAATGAAAATGATGCGATTAGGAGCACTTTAATTTTAGCGAAGCGTTTTGGGAGGATTAGTGCAGGCTATTGGGGAAAGGCGATGACAGGAAAGGAGGGGTGATTATATGTATACAAAGTGTATATGTATTTGTGTGCGAGGCGCTTTTCTTTCATTCTTGCATCTGGACCTCAGATTTTCTCTAATCTGCGTCTCTTTCATCCGACCCAATCCCAGGTCAGGCCTGAGTTGCTAGGGATGCTTTCACAATGCATATGCAGTGTTTAGTTTGTTTAAACGGAACCCTAAATTGTTCTACCTCTCCGGGCGGTTCTTTAGTCGGGTGAGAACACAGCAGTCGCACCCGGGTCCGAGGGCATCCGGGTGAGGTGGTCCCGGGTCACTTTGAAGAGGACGGTAACATGGTCCGATTGCACGTAGGAAACGATTCGCCTCTGAATCGACTCGCTCGCGGGAAAAGATTCAAGCATGTCGTGCATTCAAGATGCTGAATTGGAAAAAAGCACGGAGCTGTACGGCTGCGGAAATATCACGTGTTCTAGAAATTTGGACTAATTAAAAAAAAGGAGAAAATCAACACGTTATTTGTGACACAAAGCCAGTTATTTATATAATTATCTAGTGTCGATGGTGCTTTTTTTTTTTTTTTTTTGTGATTTCCACTTTTTCCCATTAAAGCCAAAGCAAAAAAAGGGAATAAATCAAGTCCACCCTGATTCAGATACTTCTGTTTTGTTTGGAACAAAACACTGATTCTAGCATCTGACTCGAAGCTGAAAACCCTAATCCTGGACAAAGTAAATACATTAGCAAGGTTATTTATGAGAAAAAAAATAGACTGAGTGGAAGAGGCATGTTGTATTCAGACTAAGGTCGTGTCGTCCCGAGAAAATCATTTCAGCTCTTTCTATACATACTGGTGACAAATCCAAGCCAGCATAAAGACTTTGTTATATTGTATAAATGTTCAAACTCGTTATTTCATGACCTCTTGTGGGCATAGAGCAACAGACGACATCAGCGCAAATGTGTTTAAACGGTTCTTTTTTGCAGTGATTCGTTTGCTGCTGAAACTGGAATTGCGTGCGAATCAACTAGACGGAGTGAAAGAAAGAGAGAGAAGGAATGCTTGAAGCATTTAAAGCTGAAGCAGTCAGCTGTAGCCTACAGATTCTTCAAATTTACGTAATGTTCCGGCTCAACAGAGGCCTAAATGGATCTTCTGCAGTCCTTTCACAGAGGAGGTGCGAGTTGCATTGCTGCATGCGCCACATTTCAGAAATTTCAAGCCAGAAATTATTTGCCTAACCAGGAAACACTGCTCGTTATGTAGTATGTACGACACGTGGCACGCTATAAGCAAACCTTAAATTGAATATGTATGCATGTGGATGTATACTGCTCGGTTGTGAAAGGAACTTTTCCATGTGGGATTTTTTCCCCCGCAGTTATATATCTAGTATATTTTAGAAACCACTCTGTTCTAGTTATTTTCTGTGTGTGTTCTTGAGTGTAAGTGTGTGTCTAATAGGCTGTGGCAGTTCAAAAGCCGCAGTAGACTCCCTCTAACATGTCCGTGCGTCGGGTGTAATCCCCCAGTGGTTCGTGTGTAGAGTCATCCATCACGCCGTGTTAGAAACACGCACGTGTAGCTAATGAAGAAATTCTCTTGCTCATCCTGACATGATTGGATGCGATTGCTAAGCAGGTGGGTTAAACGAGCCTTGATCTTTGAAGTTCATTTCAACACCACGGTCCGGACTATTTTCTAGTAGTCCAGCTGCGTTTAGTCAGTTTAAATCTAACTTTCCGAAGTCATCACGGATTACATAATACAGATCCGCCTGTTGAATTCCCGACTCCAATCGGTGCCGTTTTCTATAACGGCAGCTCTGCTAGTAGCGCAGCCGCAAATCGCAGGTTTATGTTAAAGCGCTCATCCTGATACATTATTGTTTCTATAGTAACAGCTCATTCGCAGGGGTTTGTACGTTCCGCGAAAAAGGATTAAAAATGTCTAAGGAGCGGTTTGTTTAGTATTTATGAAGGAGTCTCCACTTCGGAAATGCAGTCTAGCGAGGGAACGAGTGCTTATAACGTATATAATATACGTGATGAAGAGAAACCGGCGTGTTTTGCAGATGCTCCGCAGCAGGAAATGATCATGGTTTAATCCTTACTAAGTGTATTATTCCTAAATCGTAGACATAATCAGAAGCAAAAATGCAGACTGCGTACATCTCTGGAGTTTATAGGGCAATCAGCATTTTCAGCCATTCCCTTATTTCCTGTCATTTGTCTGCTCGTTTCTCTGAGCGCCGAGTGGGAAATAACGAATAGCCTTGGAAAGAAGTATATACAGTTACAATATGGCGAATAAACAAGCAAAATCAGTCACGATGGATATCCTACGTGCTGTAAATCCCCAGATATCTCCGAAATAGCTCTCTCCTTCTGTGCTCTTTCTTTCCTCCCCTTTCATGCTCCTCCACCACCTCTCAGTCTGACTACACCCCTGCGGTTCTCTAATTGAGTGTTATTGTCACCCTCTCTCATCCCACTCTCGAGCTGGCAGAGCTTCTTCCACCTGCGACCGCAGAGGACTGTGAGAGGTTTAGCAATGCTGACTCCCAGTGGGACTTTTCCTGTAAACTTTACAGACATCCATGTTAGGATTTCTACAACCCCTTTTTGAAGACCTGAAAGTCACAAGATGGTCGGCTACACTGGCTCTAATGTGGTGTCTTTTGAACTTCACACGCGTATTCAGGACAAAATATCAAGGCTCACGAACCGAGGGTGACGTACACGGAGAACATTTTGAAGTAGAATCTCGAAAACGTAACTAGAAATGGATAAAAATCATGTGACATACTTTAAGAAATTAATAAAAATTAACTTGTAGGGACCTCATCCAGACAAGTACTTGCCGTGGGCTGATTTCTGCTTTGATTCCACTTTGGCTTGTTGCTTTTACACCGGAACACCTGCTAAGAATCGGATCCCAAATGTTGGTTCTGAACGTCGGCCATGTTGGCTCCTAGCTCGCATCTCAATCTGCTGGGTTTCAGATGAAATGCTCATCACAATCAATCACACTGAAGTGAACATGCCTCCCTCCTGCTGTCAAGCTGTGCACTTTTGCTAATTAAGCTGTTTCAGCATTCGAAGATGCTCAGAGAGAGATCTGTCTTAGTCTCAGCTTCAGATGCCCCGCCTACAGGCCCCAGAGAGACGGCTCTACGGGGCAGTGGTGGATCATTGGTAAAGGTGCTGGGTTACGTACAGAAGGTCATGGTTTCAAGCTCCAGAACTTCCACTTTGGGGCAAGGTCCTTAAACATCTGTGCTCCATTGGCAAGATAACATTGATGACCCTGCACTCTGACCCCAGCTTCCTAACAAGCTGGAAAATACAAAGAAATGCTATTCACTTTTCAGGCTACAACTTTCAGGACCTTGAAGGTTGGCTATTCGCGTTTCCGTATGCCGGAGCTGGAAAAGAACCTTTTAGCCTGTCGTTGCTTTGCTGAAAAGGGCTTCAAAATCCTTGAAGAAAATGTTCTTTTCACCTCGCAGGCAGCAATGTTGTTACACGTGCTAAATTCTAAATATTTCATAGCAGAGAAAAGAAAGAAGCTGGGACGAAATGCGCCAGAGTCTCTAACGACAAAACAGAAGTCTGACTTGCAAGACGAAATCCGTCCCAGGCCCAAAGTGGGAGGACGATATCGCAGATCTCAACCCTTAATCACATGGAATGAGGAACCTATCCAAGGAGATCGCAGCCGCTGATCATACACCATGATGAATATTCCTCTCCAAAGTCAAGAATATCAGATGAAAACTTTTCCCTGTCCTGTCCTCTAATGTCCTTGTAAGCTGTTTATCTGTTTCTGGATTAATTTAAGCTTTGCACATACCCCACCGTCTTCCCACGATGCGTTACAATCTACGTTCATGCTATACAGTTTGAGAAATATATCTAATATCTTCGGAGGAGCATTCCAATTAAAATGGTAATTTGAAAAATAAGGGTAAAGTGCGTTCAGGTGCGGGAGCATTCACAAACCCGAATGGTATTGCAGTGTGATGAAACACGTGGAGCCTCCGAATAGACACGCATACACACAGTAAAATGGTGTTCACTCGGTCATGGCCATCTCACATACACAGCTCCGGCTCCGTAGTCACGCTAATGAAAAGCTGAGACAAGCTGAACTCTCTGGAGGCTAAATGCAGTTTAAGAAGAGTAATTTTGCAAGGTGATCATTATTATAGACCTGAAAGTGAGAGAGAGGGAATTTTCACTGCTGGCTCCTAAAAGCAAAAGAGCAGGAGCTTCTTTTCTCCCTCGCCGCCTTTCACTGCTATCCAACATCATATTAACTAGAAATCCAGCTATGCAAAATGAGTGACTCGGCTAGTTAACGATCTACGAGGTGATGAGTGTCACGGCTTTAAGCAGTTGTGAGAAACTAAAGGACTAAAGCTATGCTGCATTACTCTCTTTGGGTTCAGCTGAATTCCACAAGGACTAAATTCTATTGCAGCAATATCAGCAGGGAGAATGGCATTGTGGGTAATTTGAGAAAGCATCCATTATAAATGTGAATGTGCACGACGTTTGAGGTGGATTTTTAAGTGTGTAGCATTTTTAAAACCAAGCCTTTTTAAATAAAGTTCATTGAAATGCCTGCCGGGGTTCTAGATTTTGAAAATAAATATCAAGGACTTCGGTAAAAAATGCTACTTTTAGAGTCAAGCTTACACACACCTTTCCAGGTAAAAGACATACACTAAAAGGTCCAAAAGGTGTATGCTTGATGGTACCACCCCAGTGGCCATTTAGTTTTCCTGAGCGTGTATTATTCATAATCAAAGTTGTGCCGTTAAAGTCCTCAACTCTGAAGGAGGCAGCAGAATTAGGCGATTATGCCGTGATGCAGTTCTCCTGCTGATGGCATGATTATCTGGAAGTTAATGACCCATCGTCTTCCCGATTAACTCCAGACTCGTTCTCAACGCAGCAGTTTTACTGATCCTCCAAAAGCAGCTCATTTCCCTTTTTTTTTTTTTTTTTGATGCTCCGGGGTAACCGAGTATGTCACGTGTCGACTCCTTGTGTAATCAATACGACAAACAGACGATTAATCTCCGCTTTATAGACTCGTAATACTTTATAGACTCAGGTTGAGACTGTACTATTGGCGTTGGGCCTTGCGCTTGTTCAGGCAAGGGCATTATGGGAAATGTTTTATGAAGCCTTATCCAGAAATACAGAGGGGAAGAAGAAGCAGAAGGGAGGAAGAAGAGAGAGAATTTGTAATAGATACACCGAGGCAGATAAAGAAATAGAGATAGCAAGAGAGAGATAGGACGAAGCGAGGAAAGCTTCTGGCATTATTCATCGTGACAGTATTTATTTCTTTACTTGTTTGCTTATCTTTTTTGGAGAGACATGTTGTTTAGATGCTCGAGGCGGAAATTAATCTCTGTTTACGCTGGAGAGACGCCCAGGACATTCCGGGTGTCTGCGCTAATGTCATTACTGGAACTCGGTAAAACAAAAAAATGCGAGCCGAACCTCCAAACAGATCTGAGGGTCCAATTATGTGCAGGTTTGATTGCCTCGCTCGGCGAAGGAAGAAACATTTCCATGCCCCGACTCTCAAAACGCTTACGTGCATTAGCGGTTTACGCAAAACTGCACAGGGTGATGGGTAATTTCACGGCGGTTTATCGCTAAATGAGAACGAGGAGAGGTGACCGTTCAAAATCCAAGTCGATCGAATAAAACCAGGGGTGGCTCCAGAGGTGGGATTATCCATCTGTCTTTTATATGGCTTTTAACAATGGATGACGGGAGTTTTACTGCACACGGTCCCCGAGTTGTACCGTCACAGAAAGCTGATGCTGGGTTTGAACCTGTAGCATTACGTAGCGTCACATCCCATCCCTTCCCACCCCT
Source organism: Notoglanidium macrostoma (assembly GCA_030068235.1). Classification (NCBI taxonomy): domain Eukaryota; kingdom Metazoa; phylum Chordata; class Actinopteri; order Siluriformes; family Auchenoglanididae; genus Notoglanidium; species Notoglanidium macrostoma. Next base: position 20,595,365 of record JAQQZR010000003.1, on the reverse strand, counting down.
GAGCTGAGCGCCAGCCCACCGGCTTACCGTCATCATCTCTTCCACCTGTTCCTCATTAAGCACTCATTTCTGCAATGAATAAATACTAGCGTTCGACAGACAAACTTCGTGAAGTCTTGCCAGTTTTTCTCGAACACTGTAATAATTATGCAGTTTTATCTGGCAGTTAATTGGATTATGCCTCAGTGCTGTTGATGCTGATTCATTTCCTATAAGAGCAGCTCTGACAGTAGTGCAGGTGCAAATCACAGAACTCTACTGTCTATAACGTGCTCCCTGTAATACACGGTCACACTGCTCAGAAAACGAGATGCTCTGCGGGAAAAAAAATGAAACCTCTGACATTGGAGACTCCTTCTAGGAGTTTCTGAATCTGTTTACGTGGAGCATCTACCATGCAAGCTGTTGCCATATTACAGATAACACATTAAAATAAACGCATGAACGCCTTTCAGACGACCAAGCTGTTCTTCTTTCAAAGCACCGTGCTAATAAAGGTTCTACATTTCAGGCAAACTACTGCACTGAATCACTCTTAGGATATCTCTCTGTTCGAATTTGACTTCGTATGGGACAGTGCAGGATGACGTTGCGTGATTCGGGGGAAAATAATGTTCCCTTCCCAGGGATATGGTGGAGCTTATTGCTAGGAGGATTTAACGTCCCAGTGAAGTCGGTGTAGGAGTCTGATCTCAGCCTCAAACCACTAATCCATCATGCTTTTATTTATCACTGCTGTCATCCAGAGTAATCCGGATCTGCCTGTTCGGAGCCCTCCCTTACCGAGTAGTCCCATTCGAACAAGGCTTTGCAGTACGGGGGAGATTATTTTGCCCTTAAGGCAGAATAATGCAGTAAGGAAACCACTAACGGTATAGTATATAGGCAGAGATAATGACCGAAATGGTGCAAAAGTGGTGCATTGCTTGTATTATAGTACAATATTTCTTAAACAAACAAAAGAAAAACACTATTTGACCAAAAGTTAGACGACACCAATATATGGTTGTACCCAAACTGTTTCCACAACGCTGGAACCTCACAATTATGGAATGTCTTATATGGTGTCGCAGTACAATAGCCCTTCACTGGAACTAGTAGGCTCCAAAGCTGTTCCTGGATTTCGGAGGTTGGAGTGGAAGAACTTGAGTGTCCTGCACATAGCCCTGATCTCAACCCACTGAAAACCAAAGGGATGAACTGGGACTGCGCTTGGGAAGTTCAGCGAGCACATATAATTGTGGATTGTGATAATTAGGTGTGCACATACTTTTGGCCATAGAGTGTATGTGATGTATTAGTGATTCTAGCAGTTGTCCTGCTCTTCCAAACTTTCAAAGTTGTAAGCAAATGCTTGAATGATTTTTGGCTTGGCCAGTTATCATCCCATGTGTTTTTCACTCCTAGTTGTCAGGCCAACTGATTGTCCCCAATATGAATTGGATGGAATTGAGCTGTTTTCTGCACAACTAGGTCAGAAGTCTGGGACGTGGATGGCCGAAGGGAGGAGGGGACGGAAATGCACAGCCTGGGGCGTCTGATTGAATGTGGCCGTGGTTTGGATCAGATCAATCCCAATAAGCCTTGCACCACGTCTCATATGCGACTCTGAGAAGCAGGAGCGCGGAGATGAGCGCCGCCAGCCCCAAATCTGATTTACTGAAAAGCGGGAGCAGCATAATGCTATTAGACAGCTCTGAATGAATGACAGAGCAAGGAGGGGAGGAAATAGAGAAAAAGGGAGGTGAGAGAAAGGGCAGAGCAGGAGAGAGGGATAAAGAATGGTAGAGTTAGAAAAGGAGGGAATTAAGTGGCGGGCTCTGGAGTTAGGAATAGATCCAATAACAAGAACGTTTCAAAGATACATGCTCAGGATGATCATCCCTGAAATCATCCCAAGATCGTTTCACAAACTTATCAGAAATGGTGCCTAGACACAAGACCTTCAGTTCCTCAATACTAAAAAGTCAGCCTCAAACTTCAAAAATCTAAAATACTTGAATCAATTAAACAAATCAGAATCCAGACCCAAACCCGGCCTGAAATCAGACCCAAACACGGCCTGAAATCAGATCCAAACATGGCCTGAAATCAGATCCAAACACGGCCTGAAATCAGACCCAAACACGGCCTGAAATCAGATCCAAACATGGCCTGAAATCAGATCCAAACACAGCCTGAAATCAGACCCAAACACGGCCTGAAATCAGATCCAAACATGGCCGGAAATCGGATCCAAACACAGCCTGAAATCAGATCCAAACATGGCCTGAAATCAGATCCAAACATGGCCGGAAATCGGATCCAAACACGCACTGAAATCAGATCCAAACATGGCCTGAAATCAGATCCAAACACGGCCTGAAATCAGATCCAAGAGCATCCTGAAATCAGGTCCTAACAGCCTGAAATCAGATCCAAGAGCGACCTGAAATCAGATCTAGACATTGCCTCAAACCAAACGAATGTCACCTCATATCAACGACAAACAGCCAGGAATCAGATTTTCAGACTGATTTAAATCAATTCCAAACACAACCTGAAATCACCCAAAAACAGCCTGGAATCAGATCTAAACATAGCCTGAAATTAAATCCAGATAAAACCTGAATTCGGATCCAACCACAGCTATAAATTACATCCAAACAGAATGAAATCAGACCCTAACACAGTTTAATTTCAGACCCAGTCAGAACCTGAAATCAAACATAAAAACAGCACAGGATCAAACCCAATCAGAGCCTGAAATCAGACCCCAAAATATCATCCACGAGCACACACCAAGAGATCAGATCCAAACTCGCAACACAGCCAGTTAAGAAACGCAAACCGAAATCAGAAGCTCATCTAGAAATCAACCTGCAAACTCACAAAATCTCAAACTCCAAAACTCACAACTTCCTGTGTTACAGGCCACATGAGCAGAAAGAAATTCTACTGTAAATGTTTTTGATGTTTAATCCAAATGGATAAAATGAAGTTAACGGCTTCCATGTCTATTGTTAGTAGCTAATGAGACCAACTGCCACTCGAGTTACCACGGTGACGCTCATCAAGCCAACAGAAGCTGTGCAATCTGTAGACACTGTAGTGTGTGTGTGTGTGTGTGTGTGTGTGACTTTCTATGCCCATGATTTTGACTACACACAAAGGCATTTTGGAGAAGAGTTTGAGTGTGTGTGTGTGTTGCAGCAGGTTAAGTGGAGCACTCCACAAATAAGTGTTTTAATTCTATGCTATCAAACACCTGTGTGTTTACTTTGTCTGATACAGAGGCCTGTGTGTGTGTATGCGTGTTTGTGTGTGTATAACCACTGTAAAGCATTAGCTGTTTTGATTTATGCTGAGGTTTTGCTCTATCACATATTACAATTTCAGTGTTATGTATGTGTGTGTGTTTGTGTGTGTGTGTGTGTGTGTGTTGTGACCTATTCATGCTGCCATCCCAACAGAGATTACGCTGACCTACATGGTAGCTGTATTGAATTAATCTGCCATGGCCCAGGGCTCCGTTTACTTTATTGGGTTTATGTTCGTGTTCGTGTGTGTGTGTGTGTGTGTGAGATAGATCAGTGCCTCTGATCTGCTTTGAATGGATTTAGTTTCCTGTTAATGACCTTCTCAGAAACTGCCTACATTACTGTTACAGATGAAATACACAGACACACCCACACCAAGTAATTCTTACACATACATTGACAACATAACCTTAACCTCATTAACCATAATCCCACTAACCCAAACCTTTACCTCAGTAACTATAACCTCATTAACCCTAACCTTAAGCTCACTAACCCTAACCTGAGGAACTATAACCTCATTAACCCTAACCCCAGGAACTATAACCTCATTAACCCTAACCCCAGGAACTATAACCTCATTACCCTAACCTCATTAACCCTAACCTCAGGTACTATAACCTCCATAATCTTAAATTATAACCTTAACCTCACAAAACTTAAATTAAATAACACTAACCTCAATAACTGCAGCCTCAGTATCCCTCACATCACTACCCATAACCCTAACCCCAGTAACCAGAATCTTAACCTCACCAACCCGGATCTCAGTAACTTGAACCTCACTGACTGTAACCACACTATCCCTAACCTCACTAAGTACTTGTGTTCATTTCGGCATGTGAGGTGGATCAGTTGGAGATGTTTTCCAGAGTCCGCATGGAAGTGTGTTATGGAGATTATAGTTTTCTTTAATGTGTTTGTCAGGGTCCATTTCTGCGTCCGAGCAGTTATTACTGAAAGCATGGCGGTAGTAGGATTGTGGATGAAATAGTGAGAAGTGAAAGTGGAATCTGAGAGCTTTTTTCAGAATGAGCAGCAGAGAGACTTCACCTAACTCTGCTCTCTGTCTCTCATTTTCTCTCTCTCTCTCTCTCCCTCCCTCATGACATTTCTAACCCACACTAATGGACATATCATTAATCATACATATTTTTTTGCTAATGTATTTGTGTTCCTACAAATGGTGCATATGAAGTGAGAGACAGAAAAAAACATGGTTGACACAGGAAAGATGAGCAGATAAAAATACACTGATGAAAAAGTGATGGACAGAGAAAAGGTCACGCGATGAACGTCACACAGACGCTAAGCTACCTGTTTTTTAGTCACATTTATTATTGAGTCACTTTCTCACTCTTTCTGCAAGACAAATAACCAGTGCAGCCTCTATCTATGTTTTTCTGCGGCAGAACGGTTGTACAGCATACATCTTTAATAGGAAGGAATCCAAGAATTTGGTTCAAACATACAGCTCACCTAATATTCGGTTAAATGTTCCTTAGAAAGTTTCTCCTTGACCAGATGCATTTGGTAGCCATCAGCAAGCTTCTGGCAGAATTCTTGACCACTCTTCTTGGCAGAATTGCAAGAGTTCCATTAGATTTTGTGTGTTTCCTGGCACAGACCCGACTTTTAAGCACAGTCCAGATATTTTCGACAGGGTTGAGGTCAGGACTTGTTTTAAACTTAATGTTAGCCATCTTTATCTATTCAGCAGCCAGTTTTGATGTGTGTTTGAGGTCATTGTCCCGTTGGAACCCAATTGTGTCCAAGTATCAACTGTCTACCTGATGGTTTGAGGTCCTGCTGAAGAATTCTGAGGCTCTTCTTCCACTTTGTGCAGCGTAAACTGGCAGTAAAACAGCCCCAGAGCGTGATGCTCCCACCACCATGCTTAACATCTGCTACAGTGTTCCTCTGTTCCTCTGCTCATTGTGGCCAAATTTTGTCACATCTGACCACAAAAAGGTTTCCTTCAGGCTTTTTCTTCGTCCATGTGATCAGCTGCAAACTTCAGTCAAGCTTGACGGTGTTGATTTTGGAGCAGGAGCTTCTTTCTTGGACAGCATGGTGATGTAAATCTCACTCGACTGTAGGCAGTGTTCCAGAAGCTTCCAGTTCATGGCAGTCGATGGTTCCTGGGTTGCTCCTGACCATCCAAACCAATTTCCTCTCAGCTGGGCATGACAGTTTGGGTATTCTTCCACCAAAGTGGCTTGGTGAAGTTGCTACACCTCCCATTAACTTGTGCATGTGTACAATTGTTTGAACTGATGATCTTGGTGTCTGCAGTTGTTTATAAATGACTCCAAGAGATATTCCTGAGTTGTGTAAATCTATGATCCTCTTTCTCAGATCTGCACTGAGCTCCTTGGACTTTCCCATTGAACTGCATGTTGGTCAATCCATTGAGTGCTGTCAAAGCCTTTTTATGTTGTGCACAGCGGAGCTACCAGCTGTAGTCGATCATGATCACTAGCAGGAAGTTTAGAGGCCTTGGCCATGGCAAGTTAAAAGATAATTTGAAACTTCCAACACCACTGAATTGGTGTTTTTCCTATTAAAAATGATGTACAATCATTCTGCCACAGAAATCTCTCTCTCTCTCTCTCTCTCTCTCTCTCTCTCTCTCTCTCTCTCCTGTGTGTTGGTATTTATAACCCTCACTAATGGACATATCAGTGATAAGGCACACTTTTTTGCTGATGTGCATTTCTCGAACATAACATCAGCACAGCTTGTAAATAATTCCAGTTTGTACACCGGCTCGTGCTCTATTCCTGATCGTGTCCCGGTTTAGTAAAGAAACGCTCGCCGTTTTATGCGCTTAACCCAAATTACTCACTCGCCCTTGACTCATTGGGTATGAATTGTTGATCTAATTGAGAATCATGTATCTGTGCACACAGATTTTTTTTTTTTTCAAAGGACAGACAAAATATTTGTTTTGAGAACGGCTGTGTGCGTGTGGATTCATTTAAGGGGAATGTGACTTGGCAGTTGCTTATTTCATGGCCTATATATATATATATATATATATAAATTGAATGGGGAAAAAATGAAATATTGTAAAATAACAAAGCTTTAATTTTTTATTAATAAAAGAAACTGGTGAATTTTGCCTTGTGTTCCGTCACTTAGGCACTTGTGTACTTCAAACACCTCGCAATAGCGTATGCTGTCTGTACACTGCAGCAGCCAATCTTCTTCCCGTAGCCTCAGAAATGGTCATGAAATTTTAATAGCGCCACCTGCAGTACCGAAGAACTCTTACATGACGCTCGGCACGAAACAATGAAGAGCGCGACGTCTCGTATGCTCACGTAGGCGATTTCATCTTGGCACAGACAGACATCATGTCGACACTGAGGCCTTTAGAAGAACATTGTACTGAATAAAGAAAGCTTCAGTGCGGCTTATATAGAAAGGGCTCCGGTTGAGTGAGAACCTGCAGAGTAGTGCTTATATTATTCATAATGAAGGGTAAAATAAATATTCAACAGAGTAGAGGTTGATGGAAACTAAAAAAAAAAAAAAACGGAAATTGATTAGAAAATTCGTCAAAGCATTTGAATGGAAAAGTAGCTCTGTATAGTGCACGTTTAATCTGTCTTAATTAGCAGTCCTCTGCATTGTCTCTCTTTTTTTTTCTTCATTTCTTTCGCTTGGCACGTATCCGACATCCCCGTGCCAACTCCCCCGATCTCATCGTTTTTCCCAGGAGGAAGGGAGGAGATTGAAAAAATGTGTGAAGTTCAAAGGCCCGGCATTAATCGTCTCTTTGTCTCTCTCTCTTTTTTATTTCAAAGGCACGACTCGCGTAGAGACAAATTTTGACATACAGGCCGATTTTCCGCTCAGGATTCGCATCAGCTCTGTTCGCTGTCATAACGGGGAAAGGAAACGAGATCCCAATTAGCCGATGCTAATAACATGACAAGGTCAGTGTTGCTCCGCTCAGCGTTCGAATTATAGCGAAGCTCCCAGGAGGGTCCCGTGCTAGTCTTTAATTGGAATCTCGAAGTTTTACGCACTGGAATCAAGAAATGATCCATGTTATGATGAATTCTGTAATCACACATCAACTCTTCTGGATGGATCAAAGATCTTAAATTAGAGTTTATCCTTCGATTGCTTGTGTTTTATTTCTCAGAATGAGACTAAATTGCAATAAAAAAAACTGTAAAATAATCAGTCGACAGTGGGGTGGCGTGAGTTTCATATCGCAAATGACAGCAACGAATGAACAAACAAAGCTTCCCGAGTCCACATTTTCTTTCTCAGTTTTTTTTCAGGATCTACAGAGCTCTAAATAAGCAAAATCTGAGCCTTTAACCACATGCAGATCATGTTAAAAACCAACTTGAACCAATTCTAAATATGGAGAACTTTTTACAATGTAAACACTGATGTATAGTTTCAATTTATCGTCATCTCAGAATATGAATTTTCTTGCTTTGGTTTTTACAATTTGTTGTAAACCTGTAGGTTTTTGCGCAAATCCTCAGCCAAACCAAATATAGTGTAGCATTAAGATCTTCAAGTTTGATGATGTAATATGTTTGTCATATCTTTCATCCATATTTTGTCCAATTTCATAAAATAAGAAGTTGCATATGTAGTCCTGAATATATAGAGCAGCTAAGTTCACATTATTCTATTCATAATGGTTACTTACTTCTCATGACATGTTTATTTTTGGGGCAGGGCTACATACAGTGCATCCGGAAAGTATTCACACCGCATCACTTTTTCCACATTTTGTTATGTTACAGCCTCATTCCAAAATGGATTAAAGTCATTTTTTTCCTCAGAATT
>JAQQZR010000003.1:20563685-20565654 GCA_030068235.1 Notoglanidium macrostoma | reverse complement strand
TTGTCTCAAAGCAGCTTCACAAAAGTATATAAATTCTGAACATAAACTTATGACTCTATACATTTATCTATATATATTTCTTCTCCCACTTCACTGTTATGAGTCAGTTCCAGCAGGACCGTACAGAGAAGTGCTCGAATTTAAAAAGGGGCACATGGATCAAGATGTTAACACACCAACTACAGCGTAACCTGCTGAACTATAGCAAATAATACTCAAAGAGAATGTGAAATGGAAACTTTTTAACAAGCCACATCACATCATACCATACGTACTTAGCAGAATGTAAGAAAGATTCGCAGACTGCTGTTAGAGGATACGATCAGCTGTTAGACCGAATTTAGTTCACTCACAATCCGGCTGAAGTTTCAAGCCGTAGACCAGGAAGTGTCAATGCTTGTTTTTTTAACTTGTTCTGCTGTAATTCGTCTCTTACCGCAAGAGACGAACAAAAGATCAGGTCACGTTTCTCTCCTAAATCGGCCTTGAACAAAGCGGTGAGCTTCCTCGTTTCTACTTGGAAGACCGTTTTTTTTCTTTCTTTGACATGACGAGAGTCAGGAGGGAAAAAAATAATTAACCTGCTGTAAAGGAGGTGGTAATGAAAATCAAAGGTGAATCAGCGAGGGTGTTTGTTTTTTTTTTTAGATGAACTGCCCGTGTAAAGAAACTCATAAAGAAACAGTCATTTTTTAAAAACCTTCATTCGTTTCTCAGTGTAATCGGCTTCAGATTTTAAACTGAAAAGAGCCGTTGATGATTTCCTCTTAATGCCCGAGACTAACCTCATGGCCACATTAGTAAGAAGGTCAGTAAGAAGATGTACGCGGCAATACTTAAATACAAAAATTCTGTATTTTTCGTATACCTAGCATATAAAATTGTATGCCTTAAGAAACAAGTTTGTACAGGAGACCTTGGTCTGGTCATGGTCGCACATTTAGACTTTCAACAATGAAAAGTCCAAACATTTAGGCATGAATGGTTTCCTGCTGTCTTCATTGGATTTACTCTGAAATAGAGTTCAGTGGGGATTTCAAGTGGAGTTGAGAATTTTAATAAGGTCAGATGTATCGAGAACTTGTCTCCTAAGATGTCCTTCAGATGCTGTGTTTGGCTTTGAAGGGCTCTATGGTTTTATTGATAGATGCGGCTTCTGCTGATGCCAGTCGATGCTGCTTACTTCCCTTTTGTTGTGGTGGCTGTGATGGCTTCTGTCGCAACATCGATGAAGCCTGCAGGGTTTAGATCGAACCCATATGCTACCTATATTGCGAGTGTACCAAGTACCAAGATGCTAAATGTTCAATTCCGGACAGGTTCTTCTTTGGTAAACTTTTCTGTAAGGGGACATTTAATTTAAAAAAATTGGAATAGTTGGGAGATTGTTGTCGTATAAAAGGAATTAAACATGTCAGGAGTGCCGTTATACGAGAATAAACAAATACCGGGTAGAAACAGTAACACCACTTCATCAACCTGCCCCGTTGTTGGTTATTCTTCTTTAGCAGCACGACAGCTGCATAAACTGGAATGGTGGCATTTTGCACCAGAAGCAGACATTGATTTGAAGGAATCCAGAAATCTGGGGTCTGAGTTACCTACAACTGGAAAGTTAAGTTCATTTCGGGTTTTAGTAGTGTTTAAATTGGAAAAGAAAATCAATATTTAATTGCGCATTGACTGTGTAGCCTGGTATCGACCTACTTGTCGTGAACTTTAAGACCATAATATGTGTTAGAGCAGGCGCTCAAAGCGACGCTTGTTGCTAGTGATCATTGTGTAATTGGCAACGTAGGTCATTTTCTTCCAGATGGATCTTGCATGAGGAAAACTTCTGCTTGTACACCATGAAAGCCCAGCTGGCTAATCTTTCCCACAAGTCAGATTTCAGCCGCGACAAAAGAAAGAGAAGCGTTTCATTTAACGCAAAAGTATATTGCTCTGAAACACTTCCGTGGAAGGAAAA
>JAQQZR010000003.1:20548685-20558685 GCA_030068235.1 Notoglanidium macrostoma | reverse complement strand
GCCACGCAGTCGCTAGCAAAAAGACGAGAGCGTCTGTTCATTGCCAGTCCATTTCTGTCCTTACTCGCTCGCTCTTCATTTCTTTCTTTCTTTCTTTCTCCATGCCGTTTGTAGAACAAAGCCTGAAGGATATATCCGATATATAGCAAAGAAAGTTTTTACCCCTGGATGTAGAAAAGTCGGTGCGCGGACAGAGATATTTGGAGCAACACGCTGGCGTTGAAGACTTCACCAGGCCGGTGTTACGCGATCCTGACACATCATGACACGTCCACGACTGGTTATTCCTCCTGGCAGCCACAACTGGATCTTCCTGTTTTATCGGAAAACCAGCAAAGAAGAGCTACAAGACATCACTTTTGAATATCACGAACGAATCCCGTCGCAGGAGTCATGTTTCCTTGCCAGGACGTTAAATCGATGCGATGCTAGAAGACGGTGTCGGCTAAATCCTATCGGACAAGTCATCAAAATAAAGACGCGCTATGTGAAACGTGAACTGGTGGGTTTAGCGCCGCGCTGCAACCTTCCTCGCCAATTGTGATCACAGCGCAAATCAAACGTCAAAGAGTTCGGCTAGTAAACAAAGTGGAAAGAATACAACGCTAGGTAGCGGCTATGATTCGAACGCTAGCTAGTGTTTAGATTCTACTAAAATGCTAAGGCTAGGTAAACGAAGCCTATTTGAATGAGTATTTTACCACCTTGTCGATCACACAGCTAACGTCATTTTAGAAATCTAGCATCGTTTCTACGTTCTTAGCTAGCTAGCACCGATATTGTTAAATCACAAGCTAGCTGGTTGTGTTTAAAAACATTATTATTTGCAATAACTACTCAAGAACTCGCACAAAGCTAGCACCTTAGCTAACAACATAAAGCAGAATGCATTTTTTTGTTTGTTTATACCGAGCTCACGTGTATACGTGGAACTCTTACATGTCCTGTCCTGTTTCACGCTGTGGACAGATTTGCTTAGAATAACGCGATGTTTTGCAAAGTTGGCGTAAAAGAACGACGTCCTTTCGTCACCCGGAACGTCCGGAAATTTGGCGCCGAGACTGTTTGGCTCCGGACGTGAAAATCAGCGTGCGGTAATTACATCCATCGACATTGTTTAAACCCGCGTTCTGGAATCCATAAAACACCAAATCCATTCACCGTGTCATTTCAGGGAACGAATGTGACTCGAGGCTATTTTAGGATCCAAATCGATACATAGATTTCTTCTGGCACGCTTTAATGCAATACTCTGCCGCTCGGCCGGTTTGATTGAGTCGGCTCTTGACAAGCAGACAGTTTCGAGCGTTTCAGAGCCGTTCAATTCCTCGCGCTTCCTCCGAGCCCGGCTTGATATATGATTTTCTTTTCTTTTTTTTTTTTATCGACATGTCAAAACATATAAAATGTCTCGCTGGGCAATGGATATGCACTTTCGGAATAAAGAGGATGTTTTATTTATAAGTGCGGAAATCTTTATTTTATTTCATTTGGTTCCCTATCTTTTTTTTTTTTTTTTTGCTTTTCCCTTTCTCCGAGCGTGCTGTTTTTCTTTCGCAATGTTGCGGGAGGATTGCCGGGCTGGAATGATGTATGGTGGGAGTTTGTGCACGAGCAGCGCGAGAGGTTTATTTTTATTTTATTTCGCCGCAACGTGTCAGTGACAGCGAGGACTTCTCCGTCTCGGTTGCGAAGCCGTTCCCAACGGAACCAATTTACTTCGCTTCGACTGTTATCAACATCCAGACATTTTTCTTTTGCCTTTCCTGACTTTTTATTCCTTGATGAAATATGGCCCTACTCTTGTATAGGTGCGTAAAAAAGAAACTACTAGCGTACTACATTTTAGCCACTCCCCCTTCTCCGGACTGCTCGTTAGTCCTTTTCATACTTCCGACAGAAGTTCTCCGGTTCCCGGTCGGTTCTCGGGCGAATCGACCCACGGGTCAGGTTTCAAACAAATCCCGAGACCTTTGATTCTAGAATCATGAGCCACGTTGGGATTAACTCTTCCTGTCGCACTAGCCGGTTAATGAAACGTCACGTACGCACAATCTTTTCCACCTTCAGCTCATTAACCGTACAAAGTCGATATGTTTGCTCGGAGTAACCTCTCCCAATCCCGATCGTCTTCCCTGCGTCTGTGAACCTGTTTTTCCTTGCATGAAGATCAGGACCATCGGTCACGTAGCGACGCCGAATGCTGAAATCTATCCCGCCCGGTGAACGAGAAGGAGAGCGAGGGCTAGAGGGAGCGAATAAAAAAGGCGCTGGAAGCTAAACCGGCATGAATTGCATGTCAGATGAAGTGATATTAAAGGTGGCGGAGCGGATCGTGGAAAAAAAGCTGTTTAGCGCCACTTTTGTCTGTCTACCGATGTTTTTATTTACCCGTTTGTGAGGCCACACTCGCCTGCCTGCCGCCTGTCTGCTCTCATTCTTGCTTCTTGTGCGTCTCTGCTTGTTTCTTTTTTTAAGAATATTCACGTCTGGCGAGTTTCGGGCCCTCGCCCCAAAGACTGCTCCGAGTCTCATTAGCGAGAAAAGCGAAACCGTACGACGCTGCAGTGAGTACAAAAGATAAGGCATTAAATTTTGTCCGTAGTGAAATATTTGCGGTGTGTTCGGCAATTCGTAGGCTGATCCTGCGTTTTTGTTAAAGGCTAAATGATAAGGAGAAAAGAATTCCAGGGATGTTACACATAATCGATATAAATAATAATTATTAGCATGTAAAAGCAACAATCCAGGAGCTCGGTTAACATTTGAGAGCTTATACGTAGGAGAACTCCAGCGTGTAGACATCGGCGCAAACCCTGGAACGGAAGTTTCACCTATATGGAAAGTTTCCGAGCTCTTTCACTTCCTCATCCGGGCGAGCTAAAAGATTAAAGCGCCGCCGCGTCGCTCCTTTCAGGCAGCGGCGGCTAAATCTTAGCTCGCCGTTATCACGCTTGAACGTGTCGATGGAGTAGAACGCCGTTTGACACCATCGGAGATCAAGTTTTTATGTTCCGGGTGGATTTTCCCTTTAATTTGCTTAACAACTTCCTTTTCTCCGAAGCGCTCAAGCACGGAAAAAAGGCGAGGTTAATGGAGCGGAATCTAACATCGCGTACTCTAAAGGACTTTTTAGAAGCGAGGGATCGTCACGTCGATCGCGTGATTTATCTTCCCGGTTGCCGAGGGAACGCTTTGTCTTATCACGTTAGCGCTCTATTATAGCTTCTTTTTTTCTTCTCTTTTTTCCTCCCAGTCTGAGCAACTCGATCTAGCCCTGGCCCCTCCGGCGACGGCTCTCATTCGATTATCTCCCGTCGGAGGCACGGAAAGAAACGACTCGGCATAAGACATGATTCATGGCTTTCCAGCAGATCTTATAACTATGTATTAGCATCACTGTCACAGCGCATACGCCGTCTCCACCTGTTTCATTTTCCACCCTCTTGTCCGTGGGATTGTTTCCAGGGAGAGAGAGAGAAAAAAAAAAGATGAAATCGCACGCATAATCGGTCGAGTGGTCACGAGTAAAAAACAAAACAAATCTGAATCCAGACTTTTTCTTTCCTGTCGTTCTGTCTGCTTCCTGCTGCATTCAACCCCTGGCTCCGTTGTGTTCTGCTGCCTGATGCAACTCCAGGTAAGAAAATATGCCAGTTCCTTCTTCAGTTAACGGCCGGTTCTTAGTAAAGTTCACTCCCCTTGACCCAAACTGTCTCTAATAGCAATATAACGGCGACGTTTATTCCCAAACACCCTCACTTCCTCGAGATATGAACAACGCTGACGGACATCCAGCACTTAAGAACAAGTTCGAACCGTTCCCTTCCCGGATGCACGGGTATCTGAAAAGCATTATTTATTTCTTTCGATTCCTTCTTGCTAACTACGAGCTGAGTTACGTTTGCGACGATGACGCGGTTTTGCTCCTCTGTTTATATATTCATGTAAAAAACCTCGGACTTCCGGTAAAACGGCCGAACGAGCACGAGCGTTTTTTATTTCCTCAATCCGAGACACGCGACGTCGACTTGTTTTTCTTACTTCGCATCGTACAGTCGATGTTTCCTCTCACCAAAGTAAAAGCGCTTCTTACCGACGGAGCGAAAAGCAAACGGAATGGAAAAACACGTCATTTTTCCGGAATTCCAAATAAACTCGCGTCGCTGAATTAAATTAAACGTAGCGAAAGTGAACCGGAACTACTTTTCGGGACGTTTGATGAGATTTCACCCGCAAGCGAAGTGAGTGAGTTCGGAGTGGAGAGCTTTTTGTAATTCGTGCTCATGACGAGTGCGCATTGAGACTCGCCGCGGTTTGTGAACTCGCAGGATTCAGGTCGGCGTGAAGGGGAAATGGAAGTCTGCTGAATAGAAATTCCATTTTTCCATTAGAAAATTCAGAGCTATATTAAAGGCAGGCCTCGTCGCTGTAATGGACGTTCTTCTTCTTCTTCCTTCTCCCTCGAGTCAGTGGTTCTCGGTTAAAAACGTACTCGGACTTGTTAATCTTTCTCATTCGATGGCCTTCAAAATTTGGCCGTTATACTTCCTGCCTTACCCGCAACGCTGATAGCGATGTATTGGGTAAATCCTCGCTTCACCTCTAGCTAAAGAGAACGATGCAGCGGTGCTTTAGTCCTTTACCCAGTCCAGCTCGATCATCTGCTCAAACGTCCTCCGTTTCCTGCCAACACCGCCGCCCGCGCTCTTCGTTCCGTAACTCGCCGACTGCGTCTGCACTTATCGGTAATCCCCGCTTTTTATTTTCAAAACATGTATCTGTGGTTCAAATTTGTTGTCCGCAAATGAATTTGTGTTCGTGAAGTTCGGACTTTCAATATTTTTGCTCACAGAACCGACAAATTTGGCCGCTTGCTAAACAATAAAAAACGTTCTCGAACTTTTCCGAATTTTCGAATTCATGCTTCCAGACGAATTTGTTGTCGGCTAGTTTAGGAGCTCACGGAGTGCACGCTTTAAAACCTTTTTTTTTTTTTGTACTTCCTGAGAAATTTGTTGTCGGCTAGTCTGTAAATGCATTCTTCATTCTGGATATTTTCCCAACAAAATTGTAAAATCTAAACCTCGCGGTTACATTCACTCGCGCCTGTTCGTTGGTTTTGTTTAGAAACCCTAAATATTTTTATGTCACCTTTTTAGAGGAATTTGTTGTCTGTAGCGGCCCTTTCTGCTTGGGTCACGTTCGCGCTTCGCGTTCGCAATGTATGCACTTCCACTTGTCACTTCGAATATTTTCAGATAAAAAAGTGCAAATTTGCGTTGCAATACAAAGCTAGCTTCGGTCGAAGTTGTTTTTTATTTTCAAGTCCGGCTGACGTTCCAGACTAATTTGTTGTCTGCTAGTCTAAAAATGTGAAGTGCACTTAGATGGCATTTCATTTACTTCCTATGTCTAGTTGTGTGTGTGTGTGTGTGTGTGTATGTGTGTACAAGTGTGTGTACAAGCTGTGGTGAAAATGGAAGAGGATGTCATACCAAGAGCTGTTCGTTTAAGATAAGGCCCGGCTTAAGTGAGGCATGAAAAGGCTCGACGCTGTATCTCTCGGCCTCGTTTCTTTCTCTTTCGCTCTCTCACCGCCTAGTTTTTTTTTCTTTCCGAGGAAATTTCTCTCTAACCGTATTTGTCAACATCACAGGTGCGAACTGAGCTGCAGGCGTTCTGGTCAAGGAGAAGTCCAGCTACTGGCTTTGGACGTAGCAGACAGGTGTTATGGGGTGCGTGATCCGAGCGCGTGTTTACGCAGGCATGCCGAGATGCCTTAAGGCAAGACTATCTGTATTTCTTTGCGTGTGTGTGAGAGAGTGTGTGAGCGCACAGCCTCGGGTCATTTCCAAACCCTCTCATTTTCCTCCACAATCTGTTTTTTAGTGCCTATCTGATCGCTAATACACTCTGACACCCGGTTCAGGTGTGCATTGTGTCTGGAAGGTGAGCGATCAAGCATGAAATCAGGCCACACACACACACACACACACACGTGCACGTGCTCACTCTCAGGTACCATTCCGCTCCCGGTAATGAAACCAAATCGATCATTAATCGACAATGTTAAAGGACACAAGATCGACAAATTAGATTACAGCTAGCGCCACCGAGTGCGTCATTAGGATTAAACGATAGAATCGGAGCAGCTCACCTTGCTACAAGGTTGACTTTTGTTTCTCTACATATAGAGGAAGTACGGAGCCCCAGAAGGCACATAAAAGGGGAAAAAAATCAATGTTCAAAAAAAAAAAAAAAAAAAAAAAAAAAATTCGAGATCTGGCCGTTTGTTAATAAATTAAAAATTGTAATCAATTAAACTGGACTAACGGTCATGGTTGCTAGTAAGCTAGTAAGTAAGTACTGTGATATTTGACTGATCGACGCGTGTGCGTCGCCATTCTCAACCCCATAAACTTGGGAAAAATCGATATGTCGTAGGAGCCGTGAGAAAGAAAGAAACCCAAAACTCTGAACACCGAGTCAGCGTGTGCTCATCTGGCAAACTTAACCAAGAGTTTAACCCGGAAAATTGCATGCTTTGCAGTCCGTTTGGATTCGACCAGTCAGAAAAAAACCCAACAACAGCTATTGCTAAGTAGTGATGAGAGCAGCCTATTTTGATATATTTCATTGAACTCTCACTCTTTCTCCTCCTCTAAGACTACTGACTCTTATTCCGCTCAAGCCGCACTGCCTTGAAAGCTAAACGAGGATCATAATGTAATACCCAAAGATTAAACAGGGGATTTACTTTGCTATCGCTAGTTCTGGAGCTTTGCTTCTCCGCAAGGCAACTTTATAAATAAGAACAAATACGCCATAAATCAACTGCGTTTTGTTTATTCGAGCGGCTGGATCGTGGGTTATTGTGCGGTGAGAATGGCATTTGATCAAGACTTATTAAAGAGGGGAAATCAGTTAACATAAACTTCACTGAGTTCAGCGTGCTTAATTAAAAGCTCTCAGCTGGAGCTGACTCCTCGCTGGCTCACCTCTCCGGGGTGTCGCTCGTCTTCAGACTCGCATTTCAAGTGTGCTGTGCAAACTCCGCTGGATCGAGGAACAG
Source organism: Notoglanidium macrostoma (assembly GCA_030068235.1). Lineage (NCBI taxonomy): Eukaryota > Metazoa > Chordata > Actinopteri > Siluriformes > Auchenoglanididae > Notoglanidium > Notoglanidium macrostoma. Next base: position 20,551,610 of record JAQQZR010000003.1, on the reverse strand, counting down.
ATGGAATTAATTAATGTTGAACTTGCCTTGTAAAATTTGCCAATTATTTCCAAGACTCTCGCTGTCCTCCTGTCCTCCTCTCGGGGAACTCTCGGGGTTCTCGCTGTCCTCCTTCACAAGATGAAACATTGGACAATGGAAAAAGAATTTCAGGGGGAAAAAAAGAACCAATGCGGGACGTTTATCGCAAATTCTCCATGTGGAACTATGAAGATGTTAATGAGGTCTATAGAAGATTCAAATCTGGATGTCGTTGCTCAGTGTTCAGCTATCGAAGTTCCTGTTATCACTTGTCTAACAGCAGCTAAAACAGCGGTTCCCTCACCAGCCTTTCATTTTCCTCAAGTTAATAAAGCAAAACATAAAAAACCCACTTGCTTGCATGTCACAAAGCAAATAAATAAATAAATAAACAAACCAACCCGAATAGCAGATAGTCCTGGAAAACTTTTTTTTTTTTTAAACTTAAGCCTCATCACCGACTTCAAAGCACTGATACTGAAGATTCCTTTCATAAATGTTAAGAACTTAATAATACAGTGAGCGTTGCCTGCTTTTTAGTTCACTTTATTAGCTTTTATGTCCGTCCCAGCCCTGTCTCCATCCCTGTCCTGTCATTGGTGGATCACCTGATTGTGTTCACCTGTTTGTAGTTAATGCTACCTGATTAAACTTGGCTGTTTCTCTCTTTTATTGCTAATTCTTACCATGCCTTTCGTGTCATAAAGACTGATCCATGTCCGTTACTGTCGACAACAATTGGATTGGACTAATAAACAACACACACTTCTGTCGCACACAACCTCACATTCCACAATTTGAACCTATTTATTATTAGCCTTGGAAATGCTAATCATTCGAAATAACATAATAAAGACATATGCTCTGATGTGACCATTTTGCTTGCTAGCATGTGATTTCCAATTATATCTATGCCAACGACACGCCTCAGCAGGTAGTTGTTCTAATGGCACATGATTTAACCTCCACCTTAAGAAACAAAGATAGCTTCGTAGCTATATTAAAACTAGCCATGCATGAATCAATGAAAAAGGTCCGTGCAGGAGCTGCCGATGATCTCAGGGTGCGTCCGGACCTATTTTTAAACAAGTTTTATTCCCCAAGCCACTTGAATCAGGTCAGATCGAGAGCAGCTAGAGAACATTCATTATCTGGCTGAAGTGTGTTGGGAGCCTCGAAGAAGAAGAAAAAAATCCTTGGAAAGAAACTTTTTTTATTTTAATATTCTTATGGAAATGAAAAAAATTGAAGTTTTGACATGAATTTCAGTTCAGCATCCTTGCATAAGCATCAATCTGGTTCAAGTGAAAACCTGCAGGAAGTAATGAGGCCATTCATGGACTAATAGCAAGACAGTGTGAAAAAGAAAGGCAACGTTAGACATTCCATCCCAAAGACTGCAACAGTCCCAGAACTCCCCAAATCTACAGCGAAGCCTCTGCAATAGCGTGCCGTTTTCCAAAGCTACGAAAGCTGCCCCATCATTGCTCCATCTGGCTAAACATATTACAGCCAAACCACAGGGGGAGGTTTTTTTTCTTAGGTTCTACCACTGATCCTTGTCAGGATTCAATTAAAGGTGCACACAAGTAAATGCATTATTTTAAACCAGCGAGCATCAGATGATGACTTGCATTACGAAAAGGTTCCTCAAAGATTCTTTGGAATGTTAACAGTGCTACGCTTCTAAAACGGTTCTATTGGTACCCTTTTTGAAAAGGAGACCTTCATTGCAGGGGTGTGCATAGATCCTGGAAGAGTTCCTCCAGAGGGACAGAGCTGAAGAACGCTCTAGAGAGCCAAGTCTATTTTAAGAGTGAGGAAGCTAGAGTACCAAACTATGGTAACCAATGGTACAACATCTCAGAGCTATTAGTAAGGAAATAGACACGATGGGGCATGTTGTTATAGGAAAATGACCAAGAGTGGGGGTGGTGTGATGAAGCACTATTGATTCTTTACTAATAACAGCATAAATATCTTCTTTGTTCAGGCTCAGATTGTCATACACACAGCGTTTCATGCTAGCTTCGTAGCCAGATTAGCAAAGCAAACTAACTGCGCTAGCTGCATACGTACACTCAGCAGAGGCACCAGTGATCTCTGCTACTTCCTTTCAAGATTTAATTCTCTTCATAAGGTCTTTATACACATTAAATAAGAGCTCGCATATGACAAGATAAGGTAAAACTATGGTTTTTTCAATGTTCTGCAGTGAACAGTCAATGGGAACTAACTGCAGGTTGTGAGTGAAGAAACGTCTCACCACACGTGCCGTAGGACTGGTCCGAGGAACCATTCAGGATGAAAGTTTGGATGTCTTGTTTTATGCTTTATACCTAATTTGCACACGATTGAGAAAATCTCAGTTCCAATGTTTATTTGTCAGTAACATTGTGGCTACGAATTTCTCATGTACGAAGAACGTAAATGGCGCTTTGTCGCTAGCCAGTGTTAGCGTAAAATAGGAGATTATAACGCTGTGCGAATTTGAAAAAAAGGAAAGAAAGAAGAGAAATAGCAGCTGGGTTTCTCAGTTCCAGGCTGAATCCGAAAACATTCCTAACCCTCAGTGCAAATTCCATGAGGGATGAGTTTATTTCACAGACTGCTAGCTACGGTGAGGGTTAATGTTCAAGCTTAGCCGTTTGATTGCTGTTAATTAAGTGCTCCGGAAATGCTGCAGTGTTTTTATTTATATCTATATATATATATATAGACACACAAACACACACACACTCACAAATAATGAGTTCAAATAATGTTCAGAATGTACCTGAGTTTGCATTTAAGTTTAAATTACTTAGTGTTTTTGTGCATATTACTTTCATTAATTTCACTAGACTTATTTATCACCATGCACCATCTAAAAGCTGACTAGCTGTTTTGTTTTTTTTTACCACA